>PVHY01003743.1:0-103155 GCA_004024945.1 Uropsilus gracilis
TGTGACACCACACCCGGTCTCTTGTTTGATTTTTTTAAAGAGACAACCTATATTTAAAAAATCAACGTCAATTAGAGGATTTTTAAAAATTTTAAGATAATAAATGTCACATAAACTTCTTGAATGTAGGAACCCAGTGATACTTGGTGGAGTTTTCTATATTCTTGTTAAGGAAGCTTTGGCTCAGGGGTAGGGTAGTTCAGGTGATTGAATGTGGCTTGGGCCAGAAATTGGTTCTTAATTTAATTTGGTGCTCAGTATATTTCCTGAGATAGGCAGTCCTTTAGTATGAAAAAAAGTAATGTATGTATTAGATCCTTTCTTTTAAAAATAATTTAGCAGACTTTATACTGTGTGAAATACCAGATTTCATATTTTAAGCCTCTTCCTCAATGCAAGTTAATCTTTAAAACTACCTTTTTTTTTTTTTTACTTTTCAGTTCTCCTTTACATAAGGGAAAGGGAAGTATAAATAAAACCCAGGAAACTTGTGTTTAATCTGTGATACTAGTTTTGATACAAAAACTGGTGTCACTTGTTAGATGATGATTTTTTAACTTGGTAAGTATTATAGTTGGTCCTCTGAAATAATAGGTGACTTAGACCTGAATTAGAAATATATAAATGTATTGCTTTATAATCATCCCTTTCCTCAAATAAATTTAGATTTTATTACTGATTTTTCAAGTAAATTTTAAAAACTTGCATATATGGCTACAAAATCATTTATTTCCACCCTTTTTTGCTTGATAGGCCAGCATCGGAATGTTCAACCTTTTAGTGATGAGGATGCATCCATTGAAACAATGAGCCATTGCAGTGGTTACAGTGATCCTTCCAGTTTTGCTGAAGATGGTATGAGTTTTAATTTTAAATTTACAACTTTATTAAATTATTAAAGATTTTACTAGAAGGGATCTTGTAGATGATATGCTATCACTGGTCCTATCTGCTTTTCCCCTACTTAAACTATAGTTGTTGGTTTACATTATTCCTTAGGGCCAGAAGTCCTTGATGAGGAAGGAACTCAAGAAGACTTGGAGTACAAATTGAAGGGATTCATTGACCTGACCCTGGACAAGAGGTAAGAAATATTGGAACACTCTCATTCTGTGTGATTTTAATCAGCTACTTCTTTATATTTTATATGAATATATCTGGTGGTGTATGTTTTCTAAAGCTTGATTTGTTTACTTTAGAGGTTTTAATGTAGATAGAAACCTGCCACTAGTATTTAGATTAGTTGATGCAGATTAGGCATTGGGCACATAGCTATTTGATTATAATTGGAGTTGTTGAATCAAGTTAATCTTTAATTAGAAAGGGCAACTAAATTTTTCTTTAGCTTCTTGTCTGCTTAATTACAGACATGAAAAATATCAAATTGTTTTCATCCTTTTACAATAGTTCTAGAACTGACTTAAACCCATAGAATGCAAACGTGAACTCTCTACTTTGGTAACGTTAGTTACCTAAATAATATACTTGGTGTAGAACATAGCTTGTCATAAAACTATAGAATATTGTGTAATCATTTAAAGTTGTAGTTATAAAACTAATAAACAGGAATTTGCTATGCTATAAAGTAACTTTAAATTTATAAAGCAACTTGAAACTTTCAGTGTAATGAATTGTAGGTGAAGATGAAACTGAAAAAATGGCTGGATCCCGTTGACTATTAGATTTTAAAAGTCTATAAAGAAATGATTGAGAAGGGGAAATAAGCTGAATTTTTAATTATTTGTTATATTCCAACTGGATCTTTCTCTTAAATTTTGTTTTAAATAGTGCGAAGACAAGGCAGGCAGCTCTTGAAGGTATTAAAAATGCACTGGCTTCAAAAATGATGTATGAATTTATTCTGGAAAGAAGAATGACTTTAACTGACAGCATTGAACGCTGCCTGAAGAAAGGTAATATCCTTTATTTCGGAGTCATGGGCACAGAACTGAAAGGAAATTGGCTACCTTCTTTGCAACCTTTGCTAATGATACCAGAAGACTGGTTCATTCATATAACTTTATACAGGAATGCGCATGCTTCTTAACACAGAATCAAACCTCTTAGAAGCTGTTGATTGTTTAAATAGTTAAAAGTAGGAGGGATTGGGGTAGATCATCATCTTTTATATCAGAAAAGGTGATTATTATGCTCTTGTGTATAAGAAAGACTGAAAAATCTTCATTACATGTCAACAGAATATTTTAAAAGGCCGTTCCCCCCCTCCGAAGTTGAAAAGATGTAATTATTTCACTTTTTCCTTTGTACATACTTAAAATGTTAGTCACAGTTGTAGGTGACTCCCCCCCCCCCAAGATAGCATATCCTTTGAAATATTTGAATTGTAGAACTTTGTAATAGAGGTTTTAGAATTGTTATAATTCTAGAACTTTTAAGAATAAAGAGAGACCCTGAAGATGAAGTCTATTGACTGTTTAGTTATAGGAATCACCAACATTGAAAATATTTGAGACCTCAGGGCTGCCTGCGTGCCCAGGTCCTTTGGGGGTCAAGGTTCCTGGGTAAGCCCCCTGAGCCGGGTGAGCCCTGGAGGGGGATGAGGTGGGAGTTATGTTGGCCTCACCCACCAGCAGGTGGCTGCTGCACAGGGCAGCCATCTGTAGTCTGGATCGGCAGAACCATGTTGCCCTCTGCTCTTAACCCCAGGGGAGCATGGAAGGATGCAGGCTCAGCCATCTGGGCCTGCCCTCGTGAGGGGAGGTACCGGCACCTGGGCAAGCGTGGAGGGGCAGAGCCCCTTCTATTTTGCTCTCACTCCAGTTAAACTTCAGAGGATCAAGAACATGCGCAACACAAACCCCATCGGAGAATGGGTGAGGGATCATGCAACAATCCAACCCACAAGCCTGAGCTGGACACAGCAGATGGACAACCGAGAGAACCAGTGCCTGTGAGATGAGAAACAACTAGAGACACGATGTCATCATGCGGACTTATGTGCTCACTGGACCGGGAAGACCCGGGATCTTATTTTGGAGATGCCTTCTAGAAGAGCAACACCCCCTCCCCACACTACGGGAGAGGAGAGGATGACCAAAGATGGGGTAATTGGCCCCACATCAGAACTGCAAACTGAGGCAGAGGAGATGATCTACAAAGGCCATTCCGCAGACACCTGTATTCACAGAGAAACTTCTTCAACACTGACTGGGGCCGAGACCCCCTATATCTGACACCAGAGCCATAAGATAAAGCAGCAAAGCAGCGGAGATGGGATTGGAGAAGACAGCCTGCAGCAAGAAAACATGGACAGATCACAAATGAATACGGACTGACTGCCCAATGCAAACTTAAGACTGAAAACCTACCAGCAAGACTTGCCTGGTTCCAACAACACTGTCCCTCCAGTGAAAGGACACTGCCAAAGGAAAGAAAGAGACTAATGGACTTAGCACAGCTAATAAACAACATAGAGTGGGGTTTGAGAGAATGGAAGGGGCACCAGAGGAAGGAGGAGGTATCCTAAGAAACACAGAGGTTGTGATCTAAAGAACAAAATAAGTATTATTTTTTTAAAAAAAGATAAATGAAAAATAAAATAAATGATCACGGAGGGGAGGGGGCAAGAAAATAATTTGGAACTACCATCTTATTTTGCCAACTACAAGATCATTATGAAAATAATTATCTCCTGCTATCATTATCACTACACAAATAATCCTTTCAGTTGGATGAACTTAGTTTTGTGTTCTTGTTATCATCTAACTCAGGTGAAAGCTTTGTCATGAATGGATATTGGGAAACCTTAACTCTAATCCATCCTAATACGGAATAAAGGCACAGGAAATATGAGATTAGCACTTGTTAGTTGTATAGTTGATAGAGCTACTTTTTCAAGTTATTACACTGAGTTTGTTAAAAATGTTTAGATTATATTGAAAGTATTTATATTAAAACTCTTGCAAGGTAGATAGACTAGGTAACCTTTAGAAATTCTAATCTGCGTATTTTATAACCGCTTGCTTTATCAGACAGTAACTTCAGTTTAAGTTTCCCCAGACCTTTTGGTGTATACAAGTTTACAAAGAGTTTGTTTTTGTTTTTTGTGGCTTTAAAGAAACCCTTATGTACTTAAAACTTTCAGTGTAGGAAACCCTGAAGTTTTAGTTTACCTCATGGGCTGTGTGCATCTGAAATGCTTGGGAGATTTACTGAAGGTTTAAAGTTTTTGTCTTGAAACGTTATTTTGCTGGACCCTTATAGTACTCAAGATAGATGTTAATCTATAGAGGAGGAAATCTGTTTCAAGAATGAGAGTAATTAGTTGAAGGTCATTGGGCTAATATTTGTGAATCTAGGATGTAGGCGAAGGCTGTTTCCGGAGTTTGGGCTCTGATTACACAGCTCATGTCCAAGCTTGGTGCTTGCGAGTATCATAAGTGGTAGATGCTGTTTTGAACTTAACAAATTTGGAAAATTGCTACTTGAATTGGTGATCTATTGAAAATAATTTATCATCAATCTACCTTGACTTTTTTTCTAGGTAAAAGTGATGAACAGCGTGCAGCTGCAGCATTAGCATCTGTTCTTTGTATTCAGTTGGGACCTGGAATTGAAAGTGAAGAGGTTTTAAAAACTCTCGGACCAATCCTAAAGAAAATTATTTGTGATGGAACAGCTAGTATCCAGACTAGGCAAACTGTAAGTTTTTAAACTTTACTAGATTTGAACCCTTAAGATTTTAAAATTTACATACCGATCTACACATGTTACCAAGACATTTTGATGAATAATTTAGAAAAGTAACATTTTGGGTAAATAATTAGTTCTTATTAACATTTTATTCTCATTTGTCCTCATTTTAATGAGCACACTTAGTATGAAAATTATTTTCTTAGATTTTCTGAGACTCCCTAAAAAACACCCCAGATAGAGCAGATTTCTCTTGAAATTTGAAATTGGAACGTTGTAATTGAAGATCACATATTGATAGGGAAATACTGTGTTAATTAGGGTGATTATAGAATAGTCTTGATTAGAATGTAAAGAAATGGTCTAGACAGTGTTGTTGTGATAGTTAATTTTAAGAAAGGTAATGGGGTGATTTTTTTTAAATTATTGATGACTATAGCCTGTAAATCCTTATGAGGAAACTAAATGTTGTATTTACATGGATGGATTTGATACCCATAGGGAACTCTGACTGTGAAATACTCATTTGGTTTGGGGCTTTGGAAATGCCCCATTTCTCTGTGTAACAGTTCTCTGGTTGTTGGACTTAAACTTGCAACACTTGACTTTAGGTTGTGGGGTTTGGGGCTCTTTTGGGTTTGTTTTTGTTGTGTTTATAAGTGATCACCACCTGAATGTTATGCTTTATCACAGAAACATAGGTGATTTTAGTGGATTTGAGTCTTACTGGGACTTAGAATTTAATCTTAGTGAATTTGAATCTTAAGCTTTTTTCCTACAAGACAATCAGTTCAAGTTTGTCACCTTTTAATAGATTATCTAATTTAGCTTTCTCTATTAGTATTACTTAAGATAAATAACATTAATCTTTATCAGTTAAAGTGACTTTAGTGAAAGTTTATTTTGTGTTCTTTTCACTGCTCATCATGAGGGTCCCTAGGCATCCCCATCCTGCATCTCTGTTCTCTCCATATGTAGCTAGATTAGATAGATGGACTGAAGTAAGAGGACAGAGCCTCAGGCCAGAGTACATCACTTCTGTGCTGAGTGCTTTGGTTACTCAGCTGTGTGAGAACTGGGAATAATCTAGCTGTTTTCCCTGGAGGCAGAAGCATCAAGAGTTTGGTAACCTCATAGGAATCTGAACCCTCCAAGGTGTACTACTTCTATAATATTAAACTTTGCTCTTTACCTTTCTCTGTCTCCCTATCTTCCTTTACGGTTAATCCCATGTACCTTTTAAATTATGTAGGTATATACAGTTATTTTCAGTATTTGACAGAAAATACTCTTGGGTGGATGTTTGGTGCAGTCACTTGCTTTAATTGCATGGAGGTTTGCTGTCATTTAAAGGTATTTTCCTCATAGTTCTGATTTTTTTCTGTGAGCTTACCAGTTCTCTGTATATAAACAGAAGAAATTTGTTATATACAGGTAGTCCTAATTTTCATTTTGCCATTTCTCCTGGAGTAACCAAAAGAAAAGGGGTGGTCTTTTTTCTGCTGTTTACTAGGGAAAGGGATTTAATACTGAAATTTTCCTTTACTGGGACTGATTCTTGCTACTTCCTATTTAATTTCAATAACACTTTTTTAAAAAATTTAACACTTTCAATTATATGTTTAATCATTGTGAATCAGCATACATATAAATTGCATTAAAGTCTTCAATAATAGGGCCAGGCACGGTGGCTCGTGCCTGTAAGCTTCAGCCTATGAAGCGGCTGGGGCTAGGGATTATGGTTCGAGTCCCGCCTGGGGCCCGTAGCGAGACCTAGTTCCAAAAAAAATAGCTGTGCGTGGTGATGCGTGTCTGTAATCCCTGCTACCTGGGAAGGTGAGGCTGGAGATCGCTTGGTCTGTGGTACCCTGGGCAACGAGAGCCTGCGGTTCCACAGGCAAAAATAGCGAGACCTAGTCTTAAAAAAAAAAAAAAAAGTCTTCAATAATAGTCCCTGTTTTTCATTATCTTTTTGAACTTTAATGATTTTTACCAGCATGAAATACTGAAAATAAAATAGTGGCTCTAAGCATATTGATAGTACAAATTGCCTGCACAGTGTTGGAACAGTTGAAATCCTGGCAGGTGAATGGTGGTATCTTCACAAATAATAAAATTACAAATGTTTCCATAGAGCAGGACTCTGTCTTCCACTTATGTTGCAAGTAGATTCAAGTAAACACTAGAATCAAGTGTTTTGTTAGGTAAACTTTAAAGTCTGGTAACCTTGTAATGTACTCACTTGTTTATCCCCCAACCCCTCCACAAGGCCATCACAGGATGTTCAAACTCTTTAAAATATTTCACAGTAAAGTTTGAATTGATGGAGGCTTTCTCTAGAGGGGATATTTGAGGACACTTGAATTTTATGGGATTTTTTTTTTTTCCTCTGTTGTGCTTTTTGGAAGGTAAGTTTCTAAAGATGTTTCATAATGTCTGAACTTTAGGTCTGTCTTTGAGTTGAAGTACAGAGTAGTCTGCTAGGTTAATGAAGACCTAAGAGAAATGGAATGACTTTCCTAAAGTTTATGTACTCTGAATTGGTAGTGGGTTTGTACTGGGTCGCTCTTCCCTTAATTCTTGATTGTATTATACATTTATCTATATATGTGCTCTGGACCCTGTGTACTGACATGGTTGAGAGAATTTTATAGTGAAGTGTGAAAGCAGGAAGGTGCACTTTGTAAGAAAATTAGAAACATTGATACCAGTATTTCTGTTGTTTTCTAGTGTGCAACTTGCTTTGGTGTTTGCAGTTTTATTGCCACAGATGACATTACTGTAAGTAGAAAAATCTTTGATTCCAGTTATTTGCACATTCCAAATCTTAAGTGGTTATCTAAGATACTTCATATTCTTTTGCATTAGGAGCTGTATTCAACTCTGGAATGTTTGGAGAATATCTTCACCAAGTCCTATCTCAAAGAGAAAGATACTAATGTTATTTGCAGCACCCCTAATATAGTGCTGCATATCAGTTCACTTCTTGCATGGACATTATTACTGACCATATGCCCCATCAATGAAGTCAAGAAAAAGCTTGAAGTGTATGTATTTTCAGTTTCATATTTTATAAAAACCTTATTGACATAATTGCTAATGTTCACATAGTAGTAATTTTTTTTTAGGCATTTCCACAAACTTCCAAGTCTTCTCTCTTCTGATGATGTAAACATGAGAATCGCTGCTGGTGAATCTTTAGCACTTCTGTTTGAATTGGCCAGAGGAATGGACAGTGTAAGTATCTGAGTGAAAAGATGGTATCATAAGAATCAGTAATCTTTCTTCACATTTGCGATTAGAATTGGATGATTTCATGGCCAGTTGAGAAGTGATTGATTACCCTGGTTGGGAGTGGTGATACAATATTTTTTGGAGCATAAATAGGGGTGATAGAGCAACATTTGAGTACGGTTCATTGTGTTTAATTCTTACTACCTGTGAAAGTGAAGTTTAGAAACACCCTCTACTACTTAAGGAGAAAATTAGTTCCAGTATGCCTCTCTGCTTGGAGTTCTCAGACATGGTGCACATTAATATAGTACAGGCATGAATGCTCTATAATAAATATTAGGCAATGGATGAAATGTGGTCAGTGTATGTTTGGGATCAGAGGAATTTAGTTGCTGTTTAACTTTAAGCTCTAGATGTTAACGAACATGTCCTATTCCATGAGGCATGTACTTTGCAGTACTCTGCCCACAGTCTACTTGAGGATGTTTATTGCCACAGTGTGTCCTGAAAGGTATTTCAGTGTGTGGTGGGTAACTCACCACCCCAGTACCCCTGATGCTGTTCCCGCTGTAGCGCTGAAAGGCTTTGTCATAGGAAAATCCTTGTCTCGAGCTAACTGGAACATTTGGTCACCTAGTTTGTAACCTTTGTTGTGAATTTGGTTACTAGTTAGGTGCTTTTTTATTGAAGGAGAAAGGCCTCTTTCCAGAGTAAAACCTTTTCTGGAATTTAAAAACAGTTATTTAACAGTGAATAGCAGGCAGGATTAAAAGGTTGTTAATGTTAATGCTGCTGTCAGTAGTGAATGATTCTCTTTTTGTGAGAAGCTGGACTCAAGTAACAATCAGTTTAATTTTACTGAGCTAATTAATATCTTCTTAACCTCAAGGCATAGACAGCAGATGTCCTGTTTTTTAGTCTTCTAGAAATGAGAATTGCTTTTATTTTTCCTTTGAAATGCATCTTAAAAGTGAAATAATAATGTTCTTTAAATTACACATGTTGAATTTGTTTAAATTTGTGTAAACAAATATATCACCACCTACATATCTTATGTTCTCTGGCTTAAAAATCATATGAGCTATCCAGGAGAACTCATCCAGATATGTTTAATTTTATTGAAGTTCTTATCCAAGTAAAAAAAATGAACTGGGTTATAAAACAGAACCTAGGGATTTACTTGCTATTTTTGCTTAGTAAATAAGGTTTTTGAGAGAGTAAGTGGTGATGATGGATGTAGTCACAGGGTGTTCAGAAAATTAAACTAGGTGGTGATAAATACATAGGGTAATTTAAATTAGGGTTTTTGTAGCAAATGTATGACATTGTATTATTTAGTGCTTTTTTGCCAAATTATTTTATATAGATAATAACCTGAAAGTCTAGGATTATGCCAATTCTTTTTGGGACATTTGAAAAAAAAAAAAAAAACAAAAACTTAGGAAGACCTGATTTAGTTAGATTGGATTTTAAAATATAAGTTGGACTGTTTATAATTGCTATTGCTTAAAGTTGAGTAATTTAGTGCTCCATTATGACAGCTCTTTTTGGTTACTTTGAGTTTGCTATGTAACCAATTGGATAATAATGCTTTCTGCTGCCTTGTTCCCTACCTCTAAATTTCTTTTCCATCCTTGCTAGTTGATTGACTTTGGGCTATTTCTCTGTACCTTGGTATCCTTATTGTTAGTATATGTGCTGCCAAAGCAAACACAGGTATCCTTATTTTTAAAATGGAGAAAAATAGTTACAAGCTCAGAGTTGTTGTGAATACATGGTGGATAATAGTGTAGTAGTTATATTGAGTTGATTTTTACTTCCCTTTCTGACAGTAGTCTAGACTCTGTTTACAGAGATCTCACCTCTAAGATGAGATTAAGACAATTTAATGGGCTGAGTTGATATATATTAGTGGCCTCATACTGTGCTGACTCAGGAAAATACATTAAAATATAATCAAGGCTTCCCTGATTTCTCCTTATTCTCTCACTTATCCTGATACATAAAGTACTGTTGTGTGTAGGTGTAGGCATGTATGAGCACACACATCCAAGCACTCATATCCTTTTGTGTATGATAGTGGTTATGCTATTTGTCATCTTTGGCAGAGTACTTACTTGTACTTCCAAAGACCCATTTTTCATTTTTCTCACACTACAGTTTTACTATATAATTACCTATTCAATCCTGTCTAGTAAATTGGGCTTTTTGATGCTATTTATGCATATTTTTTGTTATGTTTTACATGTTCTTTTTAATGCCCAAGAGCTTATGGAGATATTTTTCACAGTATTTTACATTTATTTTTCCAAGTATGCTACTTATACCTAACATAGTGATTTCAGACTGTAAGCTAGGTTGAATTTTATCTGATGCTGATATTAATTGCAGTTGTTTCTCAACCTCAGCGTTGTTTGTATTTGGCTGTTTATATTTGTCATATGTATACGACAACAATTTTTTGTTGTGGAATGGGGTTACATTCTTGTTCACTTTGATGGTTAGTAGCTTCCCTGATTTCTATCAGGTAAACGTTGGTAACAATGCCGCCATCCCCAGGTGTAACAACCAAAAATATCTCCAAACATAGGCAGATGTACCCAGGGAGGCAAGATTTTTGAGAACCACTGGTGGTACTCATTTCTTGGAACAAATTAAGGTGATGCGTAAAGTTTACTTAGTGTTTGGCTAAGTTACTTAGTATTCTTCCATTTAAGAGAACAAGTCTCCAATTAAATCAGGAGAAAGCTGCCAGTGCCTGAAGTGTACTTGTTTCTACAAGTAAAACTATTGCTGTCCAGTTAAGATGGAATCAAACTTGGATTTAAATACAGAAATCAACAGAACTTTGTTCTGTTTTTAATACCTCACTAGTTTTGATAATTGCTTTTTGTCTTTTTTTTTTGTTAAAGATTGTCTTTATCTCAGATATGAGATTGAATTAAACCATTTGAAGTGAATATACAGTAACTACAGTATTGTTGATAACATTTTTATGTACTTAAGAGTATTTTTGTAATTTTTTCATTTATGACATTACAAGAAATCACCTTTAGGCTTCTTGAGATTAAACAGTTAATGTAAGTTATACTGCCATTAATGCAAAAAATGTTAAGTGTACTCTAATAACTAGAACTGATAAGGATCATCTGATAACTATCTTTTCTAATTTAGGTCAGTTAAATAACTGAATCATCTTTCAGTTTTTGTTGCGCTTGTAAAATGTAGTTAAGAAATTAAAAACACCCATGATAAAGAGATTTCTTAAAATAGTATAGCCACTTAAACTGTAACAAAGAAGTCTGTCATCAGCTCGGTGATAAATGGTTATACAGTTTGTCACTTCTTCTTACATTAACCATTTGAATAGGTACCTGATATAAGTAGTTTATTGCTTATTTAATATCTTGCCAGTAAATTAGGAATTAGTGTTTTAAAAAAGTATTGCTTATAATTTACTTTTTTAGAATATTTGGAATTCTGGAAATGAATGCTTTGGGGACTGGAGGGTTGGGGCATGGGAAAGGTGGAGCCAGTGGATAGAAGCTGTTTTGGTCTATCTGACGCTTGAACTTTTTTGAAATTCCAGTAATGACTTGAGTGGAGTAGGAACATGGTAAGTGCTTGAATGTGTCCAGATATACTTGGAAAGAGAATGTTAACTGTTTGGTGGTAATGGTATATACTGTAGTCAGCATTTCTGGATTGATGTTTTGCATGGTAAAGTAAATGTGTATATGTGTGCCAAGAGCTCTAAACAGCCTCAAGGTTTTTGTTGCTTTATGCAGTATTGCTGGGTATTTTCTAAGCTGGGTTGTTAGCTCCAGAAAAGATTTGGGGTAGAGTGGGTAGGGGAAAGGAAGAACCAGCAAATTGTACCAACTTTTTTCTTTTTTTTTTTCCCAAACTTTTTTTCTGACCAGGACTTTTTTTATGAAGATATGGAGTCCTTGACTCAGGTGCTTAGGGCTTTGGCCACAGATGGAAATAAGCACCGGGCCAAAGTGGACAAGAGAAAGCAGCGCTCTGTATTCAGAGACATCCTGAGGGCAGTGGAGGTAGGCTTTTTCGTGATGTCATAGGCAATATTTTGAAATTATATTGCTGTAGACTTAACTTGACAACTGAATTTTTTTATTTAAACTTAACCTTTGAGCTGGGCATGGTGGTGCATACCTGTAAGCGACAGCTTATGAAGTTGCGGCGGGGTCTGGGGGTCATGGTTCGAGTCCTGCCTGGGGCAGCACAGCAAGACCTAGTCCCAAAAAATAGCTGGGTGTAGTGGCGTACACCTTTAATCTTAGCTGCCTGGGAAGCTGAGGCTGGGGATTGCTTGAGTCCGTGATACCATGGGCAACGTGAGCCTGTGGTTCCACAGGCAAAAACAGCAAGACCTAGTCTCAAAAAAAAAATAAATAAATAAATAAACTTAACCTTTGATTAAAATAATTTCCTTGCTTTAAACCTGATGTTTTTAAAAAACATAAAGGAAGATTTTTTTTTTCCCAAACAGAAGAAAGTTTAATGCTGAAGTGTAAAAGCTTTAGAAATACATGTTTATGTCAGTTTTCTTAGACTATTTCAGTTCTTCAAATGTTGGTTCTTCTCTTGGCTAGGAACGGGATTTTCCAACAGAAACTGTTAAATTTGGTCCTGAGCGAATGTATATTGATTGCTGGGTCAAAAAACATACATATGACACCTTTAAAGAGGTTCTTGGATCAGGCATGCAGTATCATTTGCAAGTAAGTGGGTGATGTCCGTTCTGTATGTTTGTTTTTAAATTAAGAAACATTTCAAGCTTGGCACGATGGTGCTTGCCTGTAAGCGACAGCTTATGGAGTTGTGGCGAGGTCTGGGGATTGGGGTTCGAGTCCTGCCCGGGGCAACACAGCGAGATCTAGTCCCAAAAAGTAGCTGGGTGTGGCGATGTGTGCCTGTAATCCTAACTACCTGGGAAGCTGAGGCTGGGGATTGCTTGAGTCTGTGGTACCCTGGGCAACGTGAGCCTGTGGTTCCATGGGCAAAAATAGCGAGACCTTGTCTCAAAAAAAAAAAAAAAAAAGAAAGAAAGAAGCATTTCAGTATAACTCATTCAGTTCACTTTCAACATGGTACAAGACAGTAAATTTATATTTGAAAATAGTTAAATAAATGATATTGTTATCTTTTGTCTAAGTTTGGTAGAGAGCTCTTGATTTTTTTGTTTTGTTTGGAAGCACCTAGTTTGTAGCTTTCTTAATTTCAAGGCATTGGAAAACAATTTAGTGTCATAATGAAAAATAAAGGAAACAAATGACCTAATCATATTTATAGGTTCCACATAGCTACTATTAGATTTCATTTTATGTAGTAAAAATGAACTGATATTTCTGAGCCTTATTGACTTCTTATTTTACCCAAGTCAAATGAATTCCTTCGCAATGTATTTGAGCTCGGACCCCCAGTCATGCTTGATGCTGCAACCCTTAAAACGAT
Organism: Uropsilus gracilis; assembly: GCA_004024945.1. Taxonomy (NCBI): domain Eukaryota; kingdom Metazoa; phylum Chordata; class Mammalia; order Eulipotyphla; family Talpidae; genus Uropsilus; species Uropsilus gracilis. The sequence goes on from PVHY01003743.1 coordinate 13,366, forward strand.
GAAGATTTCCCGTTTTGAAAGGGTAAGTTTTGTTTTTGTTCTCAGCAGAACTATATGCACCAAAGGAAGCTTTGGGATTCTCCCAAGTGATTAGTGTTTTGTTGTGTTTGTGGGTTCATGGTGATGTTTCAGGTAAAAATAGCTGTACTTAAAAATGTAGGTTTTCTATTCAGGTAAGTGTAGAGAGGTTTAATGAAAAAATTTTACCTCAGTTTACAGAATTACTTTCTTAAAATTATTTTGTCTCCTTCAGAAAGTTTTTATATTAAGAATGTTTATATTGCTTTTTGTACCAGATAACTCAGTATACTGATTATCATACTCATCTTATAAATGGAGAAACTGAAATGCTCAGTTTATAATTTAAATAGTAATATACCTTTTACTTAATTGAAAAAAAATATTTTCATAAGTGAAGTAAAAAAGTCAAACTTTTTTTCCTTTGTTTTTTAATATTCTGTGGGTACAGTCTTATCTACCCTGGGATTCTCCCACCACCTTCCACCTTATCACCCATGAACCTATTGTCTTAATCTTTTGTGGGCCCCTTCTGTCCCCAACTCCCCTCTCCTCTCTCTCTCTCTCTGCTAAAGTTAGATCTAAATTTTTCTTGTTTTTTTCCCTCTATCCCTCATATAAGTGAGACCATCCAATATTTCTTTCTTTCTGCCTTATTTCTCCTGCATGATTTCTTCTAGCTCCATGTTGCCACAAATGACCGTTTGCCTTTTTTACAAACTATTTTAATGTTATGATTTGCTGACATTTAGTATATTCCTAGAGTTGCATAATTTATCACTTCAGTCTAGTTCTAAAACATTTTTATCACCTTGGAATGAAGTTTTTATACCCAATTAGTATTTACTACTCACTCACCTTCCCCCTAGCTGCTGGCAACCACTAATGTTCTTTATGTGTCTATGGATATATCTATATTGGATATTTCGGAGAAATAGTCATAGAATGTGTGACCTGTTGTTGTCTGGCTTTTTAACTTTCCGTAATGTTATCAAGGTTCATCCACATGAAGCAGGTGTCAGCACTCAGTCCTTCTGTGACTTAAGAATATTCCATTGTGATGTTATTGCATTGTTGCTCCACTTATCGGTTGATGGACAGTAGGGTCATTCCTCTCTTCAACCTTGTGACTGGTGCTTCTATAAGAGTCTTGTATACAGGTTTTTGTTTTAAGTACCTATTTTCAATTATTTTAGATTTATACCCAGGAGTGTAATTTCTTGGGTATTATGGTAATTCCAATTAACATTTTAAGGAACTGCCAAACTGTTTAATCTGCAGAGACCACACTATTTTACATTCAAAATAGCATATCTGAGAGTTGCAATTTTTATATCCTTACCAACACATTATTGTTTTAGTTTTTGGTCTTAAATTGTAGCCTTTAGATGGGTATGAAGTGTTTAACTATGTTTTTATAGAGTATATTTAATCATTTTTATGACATACATAAATGATGAGTATTTTAAAACTTTAATAAGTATTGCTTTCATGTACTTTTCTTTTGAGTCATTTCTTAAAAGAATCCTTGCATGTAAATCTGGAGCTAGGTTTTCACCTTTTTGATTGCCAAATTATTTCCAAAGCTATTCTATCATTTTTAATTGTTTCTAGCAGTGAATAAAAGCATGTAGCTATTGTACACATACTTTGTAGCATTAGCTCTTGTCATTTAATAAAATATATGTTTAATTAATGTTAAACTGAAACCATCATACATTTCATTCTCATGATTTGTGTTTTTCCCTTGAACAGATTAAATATTGACCTTTCATTTACTTTTTTGGCTGAAATTTTCCTAGTGTCATATTTTAGCTGATACTTTGCTTAATGTAGAGTTAAATACTAGTTATGTTAGCTTTCTGTCTCATTCTCTGTTTTAGAGACATTTAAAATATAGTCAAGTTTATTCATTTCTTGGTTTTTATTTTATTTTATAAGAATATCTTAAACCTTTGTGTCTCTCATGTGTTTTTTTCTTTCCTTTCTTACAGCATTTGTATAATTCTGCAGCCTTCAAAGCCCGAACAAAAGCTCGAAGCAAATGTCGAGATAAGAGAACAGATGTAAGAGAATTCTTTTAGATTTCTGCACTTGAAGACTACTTTCTACTCTTTATTTTTTTGTAATTTCTAATGTATTTAAGCTCTAGAGACAGTTTTTAATCTTGTGTCAACATAGATAGCTTTTGTAGCTGAAGTTGATAATTGCTTTATAATTTAATGTATAGTATTGCAAATGAAGAGTTCTAATTATTGAATATTCTCTGTAAATATAATCAGCAAAATGAATGAAAAGTGTAATGTTTGGTCATTCCCTATTTATGAAGAAAGCAAAAAAACAGTAATTGACTTGATTTCATGATTAGAAGAATATTAACTAAGGTTAGATTTCTTAAACTGTGGTTCTCAGCAATATTGATTATAATGCTATAGATAAATAAGGAATTAAATTTAAAGTCTTTAAAGAGTTCTGGATATAATTTTGGGGGGCTAGGTCTTTGAAAAGCTGCTATATTTTAAATTTCAAATGGACTCTAATTTTGTCCTTAGGACCAGTAAAGGGAATTATACCATGAAACCTTACTGCTGCCTTTCATTCCAACTTTGGGGAGTTTGAGATGAATTGACATATGCCAGAAAGGTTGCTAACCTTTGCTTGAGAACAGGAGCACTAATTTTATCTGCTGCATAAAACCTGTACACTTCACTTTAAAATAAAATCATTTCACACTAAAAGTGCTTCTTGTCTTATAGAAAAAAACATGTGTTTGAGGTAGAGTGTTCAAATGACCAAGCTGGGTGCAACAAGACAATTGCACTGTCTTGTGAAAACAAAGAAATAGATGAAAAAATGTAACTACTGTTGAATTTCCAGTTCCTTCTGGGTTGCCCCTGTAAGGTGGTTTTTCTTTTCATGAAAAGGCCCATGCATTTTGGTATGCACTCTGATTTTAGTTCATAAGGTTTATATTAAAATTATATTGCCCACATCACATCTGCTGTTTAGCATTTGTAGGCTTCTATGATATTAATGCAGAAAATAAGCAAGTGGTGTGAGGGGTGGGAAAGTGTGGTAATTGCAAAAGTACCAAAACCACCAAAGGCATTTGCCTCAAGCTAGTGTTCTTTCTTGCCCACATTGCCCATCCCAGCAACTTGTAGAAGACTTCAGACACCCCCAGGGTGAAAGATATTTGCAGGTCTATGGAGTCAGTGTGATCTGCTGAAGAGAGTTGCATTCCTTTTAAGTGGAAAATGGGATTCAGAACTTGGGTTTGCATGTTGACAACCTTATATTCCAAGTAGGTTAGGGCCATTGGAAAGAGATTCAAGTAGTTTCCCCCTCCCTCCCAACTTTTAAACTTTGTATTATGCTTTCTTTTTTTTTTTTTAGGTGAAACTTTATATTAAAGATTTTTAAGGGAAAACAGCTTGCTCTTCCATCCTTTTCATGCCTCAGTTTCATTCCAGGATGGATTTCAGTCTTTAGTTGTATTTTCCTGGCACCTTGGTTTCAATTCTGTAAAGATACTTCCTAATTTCTTTTTTAGCTATCTGATAATTTCCTGTTAGATAAGTGAAATTTCCTCTTTTGCTTTTTCAAATTCATTCTCCCATTTTGTGTACATATGTTAAAAGGCATCACTGTTAATACAGTGACCATATTCCAAGTAGCTTACTCTTCATTTTCATGCAGTATTTTACATGAGGCTTAATTACTTCTGATTTTTTGCGTACACACCACTAGATCTTCTCAAACCGACCCAGATAAATTTGTAACACTTGAATCTATTTCCCACATGATCAAATCCTAGTATAATACTTGCTTGGGTCTAGAGGGAACTCTCACCCAACACATTGTTTTCCTTAAGTATTCATCCTGGGATTTGTTTTCCTCTTGGGTTGGCTCCCACACATTGGGATGGGGGAGCCCATATCTTCATTATTAGGGTTTTTCTTAAAGTGAAACACTAGTAGTTTTGGGAGTGAGTTCATGAGAGGTCAATTCGAGATGTAGCTTGTTGATTTGGTATATAAAGTTTTAGTAGAGAATTAAAGCTGGAATTCAGAAACCATTCCTGTGTTTAGTTAAAGTTTGAGGTACACAGTTTTTACCTCTGATTTGTTTTTCTTAGAAGATCTCTTTCTAGTACTTAAACTGGTACTGTGCTTAGGTGCGCTCTGGCAACCTGGAAACTTAGTAAAATTTTTTGTCACACCGCTCCCATACCTTTTTGTTTCAGAACTCAAGTATAATTAGACCAATGGAGCTCCTGACCCTATTACTCATTTTTCTTTCTAGGTTTCTGTCTTATGGTTTCCACTCTTGCACTTTGTTTGCTAGTGTTAAATTACTTGCCTGTATTTAGCTCCTTGTTTCATTGTTGCTTCCAGGTACTGAGCCTGCGGGAATCCTGCAGTGTCCATTGCCTCACTTATCAGTGATAATCCCATGGAGGTCTGCAAAAGCAGGCACCAGTCCTTTCCATATTCAATACATTTATTGACATCTTTTTCAGTATTTTCTCTCCTATTATAAGTTTTTTGATCATTTTCATATTTTTGCCTTTCCCCTGGGTTTTTGGGAAGAAGAGTAGATAAATGTCAATCTGCATATTAAATGTGTTGCTTTTTCATAAAGTTGAGAGGCAATTGCTGGATAAAGACTACTGGGAATTTCGTTTATAAGAATTCTTGCATTTCTGTGGATGTAAACTGATAGATGATTTCATTGCTTGATTCTGGTTAATCTGACTGGAAAGAATTCAAATAGTTCCTAAAACTTTATTTTTGAGGCTTAGTCATTAATTTTGAAACAGCATGAGTGACTCAAGTGTTCAAAGACATTTGCTGAAATTCCTGGGTGTTGAATCTAGAGTTGGTGAGGTAAACGAGAGAAATAAGAATACTTGAAAATGTCCCCAAATTAAACTAATTGAGAATACAGGTTTCCCCCACTTTTATGCCATTTGCTTACAGAAGACCTGTGTTAGTGCTTCTTTTTGCTAAGCAAAAGAAATTGAAAGAGGATTTTTGCTTTTATGATAAAAAGTGAACGGCAAATTAGCATTTCACATTTATTTTGCAGCAGCCATTCTAGAGGCAGCATGCATTCTGAACAGTGAGAGTGGTACCTGTAGTCTCTTTCCCCAGCAGCTGCTTTTACAGCTATCATTCCTGCTCTTTTTTTTTTTTGAGACTAGGTCTTGCTGTTTTTGCCTGTGGAACCTCAGGCTCCTGTTGTCTGGGGTACCACAGACTCAAGCAATCCCCAGCCTCAGCTTCCCAGGTAGCTGGGATTACAGGCAGGTGCCACCACACCCAGCTACATTTTTTTAGAACTAGGTCTTGCAACATGCCCCTGGTGGGACTTGAACCACCATCCCTGGCCCTGGCCGCAGCTTCCTAGGCTGCCGCTTACAGGCATGCGCCACCATGCCCAGCCTCATTCCTGCTTTTATTACATGCCAGTATACCTTTTGTTTTATATATTATTTAGTGTGATTTGACAGGTTTTTGGGGGGGATCTCAAAATGCTAAATGTTCATACTAATGGCAGGTGCTTTGTTTCATGCCATTTCATTATATGAAATGTTCTCTAGGAATGCTCTATGTGGGATGGTGAGAGAAATCTGTACCCCTTGTGACTTGACATGATTTCTCAGGTACATAACAGAAAATAAAGGTTTTCTGGTTTTTCAGAAATTTAACTGATCACAATTTATAAAGAAATTTCGCCTGCTTCATTTTAAAATGTGGTTGAACTTTGACTTTGGTGTGAGGTTTTCGATTCAAATTTCAGCTATGTCACCAACCATGTACCCTGGAACAGTTATTAACCTCCACTTTCCTGATCTTTGAAGGGGAATTCATGCTTGACAGGAATATAAAATCATAGGGAAAAAAGTATAGTAAATATAAAGCTTATTTCATTTACTCAAATAGGTGATTTAATACATGTCAGGTAGTTGGGAGAATAATTTTAAGACTGAGCTGATAAACTTTTTCAGGAAATATTTGGTATTTAGCATGTGCTTTTTAGAAAACAACTACTAAGTGTTCTATCTTCCTTCATGATTTAGTCTTTAGATATAGAGGAAACTTAAGAAAATGTAATTTTCCTCCAAAGTAGAGTGGGCTTTGTACTGAATATAGATGTAAATTGTGTGGTGCAGTACATTTTTTAATTGATATGCTTTATGTTTCAAGGTTGAATAGTGTCCATCTAGTCATGGCAATAGAAAGTAGGACTCATTATCAAGGGTTTCAGTTCAGTATACCACCAAACCCTTAGTATCCTGCTGGACGTTAGACTCTTCTGTCAAATCCTAGGGTCCTTGATAAGGGCTTGTGGGATTATTGGTCTCCTCTTCACTGTAGCATCTTTTATGTACACCAGAGGGCAGAAGCTCCTTCCACGTTTGAGAAGGAACCACATAATAGAAAGGCTGACATTCCTGAGAAAGGAAGATGTGTGAAGACTCAGAATGAAGCCTTTGGGGAGGAAAGGATGTTGAAACAAAGTATGTCCATCATCTATAACAGGTCGATGGTCATAAAATCTGTTTTTCTGATTCATTTTTTTCCCATAATTCTTTTCTTTTTTTCTGAGTAGCTACTGTTTAGGGTTAACAACTACTGTTTAGGGTAACCAAGTTCTGTAACTACCATTACCCTAGTTCAATGTTATGACCTTATTCTGTCCATGATTATTTCAGGCCTCTGATTGGTCTGGAAGCCTGTGCAAGTTAGTTGTCAGAGTGGCAGCTCCAGCCAGCTTCCAGGTAGTTAAATATGGGAACATTGCAGGCAGAGTGCTAGAAATGTGTCTGTTTACACAGTCACACAAGCCAAATGAAGACATTAACTGTCCAGTAAGAACTTCATCGGTTGAGTCAAGGCATTGTGGGACTTTTTTTTTTTTTTTTTACTTTTTTCTTTTTAAAGCATAGTTTTGACAATGCTATTTTTTATTAAATAGATATGAATGTTTGGGCTGTTACACTACTTGGCCAAATTAAATTAACACTAAATATAGACCGGCAGTTTCATTCTGGGGTTTACGAGACTTGTAGGAGCAGCTGTGTACTGAAGGGAAGCAAAGAGAGAGCTACAGAATTTGTAGACAATTGTAGTTGCTTCTGTTTTTTTCCCCCTTGGTAACCTAGCAGTCAAAGCTCATATTTTTTGTAAGTAATTTGCATGCTATTACTCTTGAATTATGATTTTTGAGATTGGGACTTTTTGTTGCATGTGCTCTGTGCTTTTAAATTTTGATAGAAATGGTTTAGACTGGATTTTAAAAATTAATTCCTGAATGTGAAGAGGCATTGACTCTGAAATGAAATTAAAGAACAAATTACTATGACTCACTCAATAAAGCTTCCTCTTAGCTTTAAATTAAGCCCTACTATGGTACTTTGTGGTTAGCAGTACTGGTATAAATTCTTTCTGTAGTTTTATACCAATCATCTATGGATTAAAAATAAAGAGCAATGCATTTTTTTCATGAGCAACAATTTGTCAGAATATTTGTAGTTAGCTAAAAAATTCTTAAATGATAAAAAGAATCAGCTGCTGGCGTTGATCCAAACCAGAGGAAAATGAATTTACTTATATTTCAGCTCAAGGTGTTAGAAAGGGTTAAAAGGATTCTACTTGGGTTAATCTCAATGAGCAAATTGGCACCAGAGTTGGGAAGGAAGGTTGAGTTAGTATAAAGCAGAATTTAGTAGCACTCTGACCTCTACAGCCTTGCTGGTCCTACCCAGATGCCCTCATATGGAAATGTCAAAAATAGCATCAACTGGGTGTCAAACAGCTGTGGTCCTGGTTTTAGGTCCTGTGATCTTGTATCCATTTCCTTACAGCTTCATTTGCAGTCTCTTGAACCACACCTGACTGTTTTCTCTATTCTTTATTTTTATTTGCATATTATTCTTAATTGTAAAATACATTTTTCATGTGAGTTTATCCTAAAGAAAAAACTGTCTTTCAGAGCACTCCTTGGCTCACCCATAGGCTCTTGTTTCAGTGCATATGGATGCTGCTTTGCGTCACCTTTTGAGTCAGTAGCAAGGTCAGTAATTTGGAGGTTTTATTAGCTACATTGCTCTTAAGTCAGTTTTTGTGGCTATGATTTTCGAGCTAGTCCTCTATTTTGTAAATGTTGATTAAGTCTTAGTATAAGATTTAAGCAACAGTAATTACGTTCCTAAAAAGGAAGCTAAGGCTCAAGGATATTAAGTCAGAGATCCAAAAATGAACCATGCATCAGTCATCACGCCCCAAATAGAAGCCGTGTTTGGAAGGATGTACGTAACACAACCTTTGTTCCTCATCAAATATAGCATAGAGGAAATTTAAAAAAAAAATTATAAAGAAATGACAAATATTTCTAGAGGAATAGATTAGAAATCAGTGACTGTATATCAACCAGATTTTGAGGTCTTGGTTTTATCTGCACAAATTAAAGATTTGGTTGATCTCAAAGGCTTTTCTTTACTGGCTACTGCTTATATTTTTGTCTCTTCAAGACATTTCCATGATGTATAGCTGGAATTTAGTAATATTAATGTTTAAAGTGCCTCCATAGTATATTGTCTAAAATTCCCTCAGATTATATGTACTTTTAAATTAAAATCTCAGGATAATTGGAAAAATGTTTTTGGTTTTTAACTCTGAAAATAACTGACTTTTGAACTCTTTTTCTTAGCTAATATTCTGGAGGCACTTTTTTTTTAAACTAGGAGTTTTTAGATATCACTAGGAAATTCTGATTTTTAATATTTTAGAGTACAGGTTGATTTAGTAAAGGGCTGGTCCATTTTTTTTTCTTTCAGATTTTCTTAATTCCTTAATTTACTTAATTCCTGCTCCCCCACCCCCTATATTTGATTCCTCCCAATTCTATTATATTTCTTTTCCTTCTGTGTCTGGGTTATAGAGGAAAAAGGAAAGGCAAATAGTGAGTAAATAGTGTTTCCTTTTGTTGACAGGCACAATGTTTAACAATCCGGACAAATAATATAAGAAGATTTTTACCCTCAGTTTTATTGATTACCGCAAATGTTTTTGGAAAACAGTAAGATATAAATACTAAATAAAATGCCTTAACCCTTCCGACTTAGTATATAAATCACTGGTTTATAAACCTGGCACTGGGCATTTGAATTCTAGGACTGGTGCTGACCCTAGGAGTTTTCAGCCTATTAGACAAGTCAAAGGTGCAACACAAATAAATGCAACGCAGTTTTATAGATGTTCTCACAGAAAAATGTATGGACCCCAAAGTGGGTACAAAAGAGAGATAAGGCAATTTGTAGAGGAAGTTTGAGCTGGCTCTTGACAGAAGATTAAGAAGTGGTGTGGAGAAGGAAAGTAGCACAAGGGAACTCTGAGGCCAGACTCCTCTGCTATGAGCTAACTGGATGATTATAGACATTCGCCCGCCCTCTGAGATTCAGTATCCTCATTTGTGGAAAGAATGGGATGAGACTAGAGCATGTCTAATACCTTTTCTAGATTAAAAAATCTCCATCACATTTAGACACATTTTTTGAACATAGATAACTTAAAAAGAAGGCTTTTTATGGTAATCAAAAGTTGTCTTTCCAGTCTTTCCTCTTTCATGTAATTAAAAGGTCACAAGTTTCCTGTTGCACCTGGAGCAATATCTTAAAATAGACCAATAGCCCATTCAGACCTTTTGGTGTTGCTCTAAGTAATGCCTATTAGGGAATACTACCTTCAATGTAAGCCTCGTTTTTTTTTTTTTTGTTGTTGTTGGTTTGTTTTTTGTTTTTTGGTTTTTTTTGAGACTAGATCTTGCTATGTTGCCCGGGGTCGTCCCAATCCCACAGACTCAAGTGATCCCAGCTTCAGCTTCCCAGGTAGCTGGGATTACAGGCGCGCCGCCACACCCAGCTATTTTTGAGACTAGGTCTTCCTATGTTGCCCAAGGTAATTTCAAACTTGTGGATTCAAGCAATTCCTAGCCTCGGCCTCCCGAGGCTAGGATTAAAGGTGTGCGCCATTGCGCCTGGCCAAATGTAAGCCTCATCTCAAAAATTATTTCATTCATTCATGCATTCATGCATTCATGCATTCATTCATTCATGCATTCATGCATTCATTCATTCATTTTTTGAGACTAGGTCTCACTATTTTTGCCTGTGGAACCGCAGGCTCTCGTTGCCCGGGGTACCACAGACTCCAGCAATCCCCAGCCTCAGCTTCCCAGGTAACTGGGATTACAGGTGCGCACCACCACGCCCAGCTATTTTTTGGAACTAGGTCTCACTACGGGCCCCAGGCGGGACTCGAACCGCGATCCCTAGGCCCGCCGTTTCATAGACTGAAGCTTACAGGCACGACCCACCGTGCCCGGCTCAAAAATTATTTATTTCTTAAATGACCCCTTTTTAAGGAAACCTGGGCAGGAGATTACAGAGGTACTGGAGTCTAGTCTTCAACTGATTGTAGGTTTTCTCTCTGTGGCAAATCTAAATTTGCTAAGATTTTTGTCTTGGAGATTCAGAGTCAGCATCTTAAGACAGACTCATACACAATATTGAAGGAGAATATAAAAATTACAGTTTTGTATTACAGCCTCATGTAATTAGGGTGGTGTATAGTAACACTCTCTTCTTTCAGAATTGTTATGACCATAGGCTGACTAGCTTAATTTTATCTTTTCATGTGTGCATAGATAGACTTGCAGAAAAAAAATCAAGGCATCTTGCCAGAATAGGAACAATGTAATGAAAGAAAAAAAAAAAGCTCAAAATCATTTACAAAATATAAACCAGGGAAAATAAAGACAAAATTGAGGAATAAGAGACCGAAGAAAGTAGGGTAGAAAGGGCTTTGTGATTCTTTCTTAGGCTGCACACTTGACTCTGAGCTTCCTGAAAAGCAAGACAAAAAGAATAAATTCAAAGTTGTCCCCAGAAGGAATTTTTTTTCCTGACAAAGTCTTTCTAGACTTTCAGTCAAAACAGTACATATATGTAAAAAAAATTTTTTTTTAAACAAAACAAAACAACCAGTACATATGTAGTTCTTTGTGTGCTTGTCCAGATGCTGGCAGACCGTGTACTTCCCTGTCCAGCCTCCTGCATCTAATCTCAATGCTCTCTTCCAGGCACAATGAATCCTTCCCAGGACACTGGCTCTGGCAGCTTCCGTGAGGAGAGAAAGCTTTATGTTGTGGATTCCATAAATGACTTACACAAACTAAACCTCTGTTCTGCTGGATCACAGCATAACTTCTGTATGTGTCCTCTCAGGCTTGGGGCCCTTCCTAGGTCCTGGACTGAAAATAGCACATGCTGATCCTGGGGGTATAGGTACGGTGGGAGGTTGGGTGGATCTCAGTTCTGAGAATACCTCTTAATATTCAGCAAGTTCTGCTGTTGTTCTCTGTAAACCTGATAGGTTTATGGATTTTCTTGGTTCATAAGCAAGATTTGAGCTCTTATTTTCAATAAGGCCATTTGAAAAGTGCACCCCCTAGAAAGAAGTAAAGGTGACAGAGCTTGTCTCCTAAAGACTCATCCCATTTGATGGCTCTTGTATAGCAGCTAAGTTGCCAAAGGAACCCGTTTTCCTAGTGGATACTTCCTAATTTTACTTCCTAGTGGATTGCTGAGAAAATGTGCTACATACTCCATATGAAAAACTTAAAAAATTTTTTTTCAGAAAAAACTTATAATTTTTTATCAAAGACTTTATTTTCTATATAAAAATGGCAAATTGTCCCAATTAAAGGATTAGAAAAAGGAGTATTTAACAAAATCTGCTAAACACTAAACATGTATCTTGTCCCCTAATTATAAATGATTCTATAGATCATCACAAGCTCTGACATTCTTAAATTAATGTTCATTGCCCACTGTCATTGTTCATATGCACTCTAAACTATTTTCCTAGTCTCTAAAATTTTGTTCATATTTCAATTGATATATTCATTTTTTAGAAAAATGAAGTAATTTTTGTTTGTAGCACTATATGTGAGTCAGGTGTAAGGGATCATAACCTAATTTTATACTATTCTTATTCCAAATCCTCTGAATTCCCCTCCCCCCTTACTTTAATGTGTTCAGATTTTCACCTGGTTTTTTTGCTTTTCAATCTCAAGACAAGTAGGGGTTTTGATGCCAGATTATATCATTGCTTTGCTCAGGAAGTAAAAGCTGTTGAGGGGGTTACGAAAGATATACTTATAAAGCATGGGACATAAACCTCTCATCTGTCCACAATCAAATGGCACAGTCTATGTATGGAACTGGAGCAAATTGGAAGGAGCACAAAAAAGTAATTCAATTAACTCTATTACCCCAAAATTATGCATTTCTTATTCAACTTGGGTGTTACTAGGCAGTAAGTCTCACAAAATAATGACCAAATGTAGACAATTCAGTTTGGGTAAACCAAACAGTTTTATAAACATTTTTGCATTCTCAGTTCAACTGCAAATCATCTCAAAAAAACAGGGATTGGAAAAAGTTTCTACATTGGTGCCAATCAGAAAGTCCATATTGACTAGTTAAGACAATATTCCTGGGAGCTGTTGAAACCACAAGGGGCTTGAAACTGAAATTAAGTTAGGTGCCAAGTCTTGGTGGACTTAGCACATGACGCTCCATTGGGGCATGCCATTTTCTCTTTAGCAAAACCAAAATACACCAGGGCAATTGTACTGATTTAACCATATGGAGACATAACTGAATCCTATAGCAAAAGGCATTTCCTGGATATCCCATTGTGTCCAGCCTGCCATACACAGTGGGTGCCCCACTGTCAGTAGTATTTACCTCTGGGTCACACAGGGATGAGGGTGAGAGCTTCTATCACTCTGTACACTTAATTTCTTTTTTTCCCATGTCCTGCTACTTTAGTGTTAATACATTAATATCACCCTCAAAAAATGTCCCCATGATGGTTAAAGAGATAGCTTATCGTTGCTTGTTCTTTAGATACCAGCATAAAGACGGTAAACATTTCCTGGTCCAAAGACATTCCTAAAACATCAGTCACTTTTTAGGGGGATGAGAGGGGAGATGGGCATATGCCTTATACCTCCAGCAACGGGGGACTCCTCAGTTCTGAGTACGTTATGTGCTGAGGGGTGGTGTTATTGCTTGTTATTAGCTCCAGAAGAGAAAATTGCAGCCTTTGGCACTAACTCAAGAAGCGGACGTCGAAGTCTGTTTCTTGTGGGGCTGATAATTGTGCTGATAGTCAGTCTGGCTCTGGTTACCTTCGTGATATTTCTAGTAGGTAAGTTCCTCCTCTTTGTTTCTTATTTTTTGCACAAGCTTTTTTCTAACTTTGCTTCTTTGCCAACAGTTAACCCTTTCTGGAACGTATTCTGGCTTACCAGACTTGCACCGAAGGACAGCAAGAGGCAGCACTGTGCTGAGACCTGTTGCTCAGGAACAGGGTCTGGGCCCAATTCCGTGGCGTAAGGCCATACCACTCAAGTTCACAGATACTGACATGAACTAGTTCTTAACGCTTTCCTCATTTAGTCAGTAGCATCTTCTCACTAATTGTAGGCTTTCTTAATCCAGTCCTCAGATTTCTCTGGTCTATGACAGGCTATAAAAAATAGTCCCCATCAGGTTTGAACTCCTTTCCAGGTTTTCTCACTTTCTGAGAATCAGAAGTACTGAGTGCTATGTAAGACCCATGGTGGTGTTGGGGAGGTGACCAGTTGGGCTTCTTTCCTGTGTAGCGTGGCTGAGGCTGGTGTCCTGTTTCTAATAAGCCGCCCTGCCTGCCTTGCAGCCTGGGCGAGGCAAGCCGTGCCTTGAGCTCTGACGTGGGCTTTCTCACCTGATCCCTGATCCCTGAGGTCTCAGTGCCTCTCTCCTCTCTGTCTTGCATGAGGGGAAATGGTTCCGGACATACTTGCCTCCTGTCAAACTCACCAACTTGCGAACTCAGCTAACCCTTGTGTACCATCATCTGAAATTACTTCAAGTTTCTCTCATCTTCTCTTAAGAGTAGAAGGAACCTGAGAGCTGGCAGTCATCTTTGAGCCTTCTTGCTCAGATGCACCACAGTATTTCCTCTGCCCTTGGAGCTTTCAAAGGCCCTCAATGAGAAGTGGAACTGAGTCTTTGGAATGCTCTAATTTAAGTCATTTGAGACTAGAGGAGGTAGAGGTGTTGATGGAAGGAAAGCATGAAAAGAAGGCTTAACTCTTTACAGCTCTAACCTCTATATTTTTATAAACTCCTTCCTCTTTCAAGCTTGAAGTTCTTTATCTAACCTGGGTGTTGGGGCTGCTGGGGAGGGTGACATTTATAATTCCTTCTCTCTCACACAACTGACTGCTTTTGCAATTAGAAGTCACAGTGGGGCTATACTTATAACAATGATCTCTTGATTCTGTTAACTGAAGGGGGATTGATTCTGAACCTGCAGGATCAGAAAGAGCACAAGAATTATAATTCTAAAATGTTTCAACAACATAAATTGATGCTCCAAATATCACTCTGCCACACCCATCTGGGGCAATGACTGAGTTTAACTATTAGGAAATATGAGATATGATTACAGACATAGGAGCAATTCAAAAGAACTTGTCTCTTATGTGGAATGATCATAAAATTAAGGGTAATGAAAATTTTCAAAATGCCAACACTGAGTGCTTACTCCGGCGCAGACACAGTGCTAAGCACTTGATGTATGTTTGGTCACAACCTCATGACCACTCTAATATAGGATCTATTGCTATGATGGTTTTGTTGATGTTGAAATGGAGGGTTACAGAGATTCATTAACATGCCAAGGCACATAGCTAGTTTGATGAAAAGCAAAGACACTCATGACTGACTTCAAATACCTTATACTTTATCATTATTGTACTCCTCTTGTAAAAATTGGATTTATTTTATACTTGTTGCTAGTGGTTTATATTAACAGCAAAGTCACATTAGATACAGAAAGAGAATGTGAAAGATGAAGATCTTTTTACTGGACGATTACTCTATGGTAGACACACTAAATTAATTATCATAAATCCTTACTCTACCCTGATGGTAACATTTCTATTTTATTGATGTAAGACTAAGGCTCAGAGAGTTTACCTCTTCATGTTTACACAGTCAGTAGAAGCTGACTAGGATTCAAACCCTGGCTGGCTGCCTCCAGAACTCCCCTGCACCCCACTGCCTGTGTTGAAACAGTAATAAAGGCTGCCTGTGGTTTTCAGACAAAGCCTATTCAACTTAAGACCAGAGTTGGCACAGGCATCTGTAAATGTACGTGACTCATGCTCATCTTTAACAAGCAAATCTTTTTGTTCTCAGTGGGGTTCAGTACAAATTTGTATCCTTTTAACTGAAGTGCAAGGACTATATTCTTTATAACTCTGGCATCTTTACACAAGAGGAACACTATTTCATACTGATTATATTCCTATTAACTGTTGTGCCTTTTGTTTTTGTCATAATCTTGTCCTAAAGAGGAATAATGGGCAGCAAAATCAATTACTATGGAGGAATGTCTGTGATGGTAGCCATTTTGAGTGGGCAAGCAGTATATTCCAGAGAATATTTGATGCCGGGATGTTATTAAGTGTTGCCTTAAGGAAAAAGAAACTGAAATGGTTCTGTGGTCAGATGAGAGTGAGAATTGCTGGTGTAGGTGATGCACAAGGTGTTTATTATTTCTATGAATTTCCAAGAAGTAGATTAATAATTTTTTTCTAACATTTTTGCACCTGGAACTCTTCTCCTTTTTTGAAATTTAACTAGGAGCCAGTGTTTTGTGAAACATATGCAGGCCATCTCCCTCTGTACTTATCACCACAGGGGAAATGTTGTCCCACATTATGAATTCACTTCAATTTCAAGCTTTTCTCGGGAAGGAAGTGGTATCTTTGTCTTACTTTGCAACAGAATAATTAAGACCCATCTCTCAAGTCTTGGACCATAATTCCCTAATAGGCTTTTTCAGACATGGGGGAAGAGCAGCTTCTGAGGAACAGTTTGTCCCAAGCTGGAAGGTGAAGCTCTATCCTCTGGTTTACCTCCCATCTTAGTGTATTGGTCAAACCAGGGGCATGTTTCCAACATAATT
Source organism: Uropsilus gracilis (assembly GCA_004024945.1). Lineage (NCBI taxonomy): Eukaryota > Metazoa > Chordata > Mammalia > Eulipotyphla > Talpidae > Uropsilus > Uropsilus gracilis. Next base: position 29,481 of record PVHY01003743.1, read on the forward strand.
TGTTCCTGACAGATCCCTTGGAAAAAAACTTACCTGAGGAGATGATAAGGAGCACAAATATAAAGGAGTGGTTTTGTGCTGCATTTCTTGGAAATGTTAGCTCTGATAAACAGACCTGACAACATTTCAGTCCCAAAGTTACTCTTTTGCCAGTACTTCTGTTTATTGTGAAAATATTGCTCATCTCTAAGAGTGGTCTGAGGGGGGCTGTCACACATTCATTATGGGCTGATAATTCAGAACCAGCAAGAGCTATGCCAGAATAGGCTGGAACTGAAAAATAATCTTATTTCACAAAGAAGGAGCAAAAACTGTTTTCTGAAAATGGGTCTGAAAATGAGGCACCCTAACATTCACTTCTCTGGGGATAATCAGATACATGGTGATTAATGTGGTTGCTCACAATCATGCCTTTGTCAGCCAGAATTAGTGTGTAAATGTCAAAGGTCATCTAGGCTGGCACCAAGAGGTAAGAATATTCCATTTCATAGGTAACTTCAGTCTTCGGCAATTTCTCTCCTGGGAATTTAAACTGTGTGGGATTTTAGAGCAGGGAATTGGCCAACGAGCCATTCAGGGCTCAGCTGAGCACCAGCACAGCGCTGATGGGCCCTGAGGGAACAAACTGGAGGTGAATCTAACACTGTCTGTTTTCCATTTTGAAGTTCAAACTGGAAACCACATGGAAGATGTGTCAAGAAGACTAACAGCTGAGAGAAAGGACATAGATGATCTTAAGAAACTCAACAGCCTGATTGTAAAGCTACTCAACCAACTGGAGTCTGAACAAAACTGAAGAAATGATCTTCTAAGAGGGACTGCTAACACCTGAGCTTCCCACTCTCCTGGGTGTATACAGACTTAAGAGCTGACCCCGTATGGAGAAAGGAACCAGTCCTAGGGTCAACTTTCTGCCCAGGCTGGGCACAAGGCCAAAGCCAGGGCTCAGGGGACAGCAGTCAGAAAGGACCCATTTCCTGGTGAGGACCTTCAGCTTAATGGGGCTAAGGGGAACTGGCATGAAAGAGAATCTACCACCAGCACCGTACCTGCAATCCTGTTTCTAAAGGGAGATCTGTCACTGGTATAAAATCACTTTGTCAATAGGGTTGATGGAACCTAATGAATCTTTACAAACTCCTGGAAAAGCCTAAGAAAGTTGTTCAATTATTTGTATTAAGGGGAACCAGGTGATGATTCTTTTCAATAAAAGAGATTCTGCTGAGGTGAACGAAATTGAATTCTTATTTCTCTCAGGAACAGAAGATGGGCAGAACTCAGAGAGAATTGCCAACTTGGATTTGTGAATTATGTGTGTAGGGTGGGGTGGGTGGGGTTCAAAAGAGAGCTTAGTTTATTCAAGGGATATTTATTGAGTTCACTTGTGTGAACCACTGTATTCTAGAGGAGCTTAGATTCAAGTGGGAACAAAGGAGGTGAATAGTTTTACATTATTATGCAAGCTTTGTTTGCTTTATTTCTCATGAAAAGAAAAATCCTCAGTACCCTGCTGATTAATTCTGAACAAATCTGAGAAATTTGCGTATTTACTAAAATACAGTAGAATTTTATACATTTGCAATATTTGAAATCTGTTCTCTTTTAACAGATATGGTATACTATAAATGAGCTGAAAAAGCATATTCTTAGGTAATATTTTATATAATATATAAGTATAAGTCTATTGAAGAATATATTATTTTTTAATTTTAGGAATCATTTTACATCAAATATGATAAAACATTGGGATTAACTGTTACACACACAAACACGCACAAAGACACACACATTTTATATTTCAATAACGAATGAAATAAATACATTTTACCTATCCAAATTTTTATGCAAAAGCATTTTCACTGCATACTCATTTTCCTGAAATTGCAGATATGTAGAATATCGGAAAACTCTGAGATTTGTATTCACTGAGAATACTTATTAATTAGTTGACAGGGATGGACAAAATAATTAGTTGTCAGGATTTGTTGTATCACTGTTTTAGAAACTACAGAGGAGCGGATATAATTCTTTTTAAAAATACCCATGTCTTTACTCGAATCTGTTTGTGGTTAGGCTCTTTCCCCCTTTCTACCTAAACAGTGGTTGTATTTCATGCTCAGTAATCATGATCTCTCTTCTAAGAAACGTGATTTTTTATGGCATGAAGTCGTGTCTGAGAAATCATTTCATCCATCTTCTGGAGTCTCTCTTTTGTATCTTCACTATGTGGCCTGCATGCATAGTGGGCTGGGAGGCCTCCAAGCACCATGCTGCTGGCATTTGAATGCATAGATTTTCAACTTAGGTTGACACTCTTAAAATATTGTCTGGCTACATGTCATTTTGTCTTTTCAACAAGGTATTTAATTTTTTTTTTTATTTTCCCCTTCCCCAGTATTTAAATTCTATACAGTTTATGGTTGGGATAAGTGAAATAGTCTGAATTAGGTCTCTAGACTAGCTAAGTGTTGTGAGCATTATCTTTCTGATTTTAATAATGCATCATAATTACATAAGGAAATATACATAGATGGACTAAAGGATAAATATTCATCATGCCTTCACTTTCAAAATGGCTCAAAATGGCTCTAAAGTTATATGGTAAATGTTAACATTTGGGGAGATATTTTTAGCATTATATAGTTTTTCTTTTCTCAGTTTTATTGAGATCTCTGACATAAATTTGTGTATGACTAAGTGATATAAATTGATGTTTTGATATATTAACATGTTACTAAATGTGTACCAATATTAAGCTAATTAACATATCCCTTAATTCTATAAAGTTACTATTTGTGTAGGGAGTGTATGTTGGAAATGGGAGTGAGAAGATTGAAAATTGATCCCCATAGCAAATTCCATACAAGCCTTTGTTAACTGTCACCATGCTGAACATTGAATCTCCAGATTTATGCTTTGTGCATAACTGACACTTTGTACCCTCTGTCTACCCTTAGGGCAGGCAAGTACTGTGGTTGACACATAGACTTGAGCACACAAGTTTCTGGTTCCAATCATGTTGTCATCACTTACTATAATTTTGGGGACATTTAACTCTTTTTAGTTTTAACAAGTAAAATAGGATAATTATGAAATCTAATTTTTAATATTGTTAGGAGGCTTAAAATAGGTGAAAGGGACTTAAAAATGAAGCAAAGTATCAATAAATGCTAGTTGTTAATGTACTTGTTAAAAGTCAAGTGTGGGATGGTAGAAATAATCCAGTACATTTAAACCTCTACTTGGGGGGAACTTAGAACCAAAATATTTTTCTGCTGCACTTTTAAGATGATAGCATCCTGATTTCATCTGACCAGTGGTAATGAGGTAAGAGCCTTTTATCAAAGAACTTCTGCTATAAGTGGGAAGGTTTGTTGTTTTCCATGTTTTAATCTGGAGAGTCATACCTAGCTGAGATGGAGCTAAGAATCTGTCTTGGACTCACGTGAGACAAAGGAATACAAAAAACAAGGGATTGCTAAACTGAAACTGCTTTCCTGTTAAGGAAAATAAAAACGTTTTGCATCTTTCTATGATGTTTGTATACGTTCACAAGAGGCTAAGGAGAGCTGGGGCGATGTTATTTTTTGGTAACCGCCTTGTTCGCATGCCCCTGACATTACCAGCCATGGTGGAAGGATTTTATGTTTCTTTTGACCCCAAGCCCTATGCCATGCAATTTTTCTTTAAATTTTAATTAAGAAAATATTTTTTACATCGCTGTAGTCCCCATATTTCTTCAGCCACCATATTACTTGGAACCATCACCATAGTCCCTTATGCTCTTCCCTCCCCTATTTTGACCCCCCACATCAAATCTATTGTCAGCTTCCTAGTTTTGTTCTTTTCTTGACCTTTCGTTTGGTTTCTCTATATTCTACAGATAAGTGGGTCCGTCAAATATCTATCTTTTTCCTTCTGACTTATTTTGGCTGGCGTAATTCTTCCCAGCCCCACCCCAGTTACTATGTTCTTTCTATTTCACCACCAAGGCCCTGGTAGGGGCTTCCTACAGCTCCCCAAACTTTTCTACTTTGGCAACCTCCTACAGGACAGCCACCACAAGGCAGCCTGACTTCGCCTTGCCCACCACAGGTCCAGCGACCTGAAACTACAAGGCTCGCCTCCCAGCCTTGTGACTGACCTGCAGTTTAGGGAAGATGGGGTGCTTGCATCTGGGGGGAAAAACAGGGCCATCTCTCCAAGAGTAGGGCAAGTGAAAAAATTAGTTCTCCCACTTGTTTTTCCGTGTCACCTTCCAGCACAGGTGGAATAACATAACATGGCGCTTTCAGACCTAGTCTGCATGCGTGGAAAGCAGTAAATAATATGCCGTGTGATGTATAGTTAGTACGCGTGAAGCACACTTGTGTAAACTAGGCCGAAATCTGGCCCTGTGCTAGCTTTATCCTTAAGTCACATATTAAGCTAACAAGGCTCCTCGGAGCTGGGCCACTGCTGTGGGGGCTGCCACTGCCTTCCCTTGCTACCGCCTGTTGCCTTCGCGGCTGCCTCTGCTGCTGCCCAGGAGAACTCAAGGCCAAGGGCGCTGGGGAGGTCCAGGGCCCCAACCCCCACCCCACCCCTACCGCCCAGGAATCCCCCACCCCACCCCTACGGCCCAGGAATCCCCCACCATCGGAACTGATCAGTCGCGGCCAGAGCCACAGGGCAGGGATGCTTCTGCCAAGCCAGCCAGACAGTTAACGGTATCTGTGTGTATCTCTGGTGACTGGGAATAAAGACTTGCTCATGACCCCACACGTGGGCTTCCTGACCCGTTTTCTCCTTTGCCGCCATCGGGAACCTGGCAAACTTGTGGGTAGAGGCCTGCACGGAGACCCTACCTTGAACACCCATCTCCCAAAGCCTCTTACCTGAGGCTCTCAGGTAAGAACCCAGCAAGTCAAGAGTTAAAATGACATAAGCATTTGCTTTTTTACTTTATTTTGTTATTTTATTTGCTAACAGTAGCGTGTGGAGAAGGGAAGAATTGTCCATGTGTGTCATTGGGACTAACAGAAGTGTCATAGAAAATACTGAACAAACCATATGCCATAACCCATTTTTATTGCTTACAAAGGTAATTTTAATGGAAACAAAAATCTCTGAGTCACGGTGTGTAAAATAATTTTATTCCAGCTTAAAGTAATGACCCCATTTATATTCAGTAGAGAATGAGCAAAAGAAATAGATCATCAGAAAAGACTGGTAATCTATCCCCTCTATGAATGACTTTACCCCAAGGAAGCTGTGAAAAGGAGAAACAGCTTTAGAATGATGAGCCATTTTTCCACAGAGTCAGGAAATATAATCTTTTTAAAGAAGAGAAAAGGTAAAAATATTCTTATTGGAACCCTTATGGCCACTTATTCTTACTTGGTGAAGCTAAAAGCTTCTCAGTATTTTTTTTCCTTGACAGGAAAAATATTATTGAAATATAATTCTACTTTCTATGAAGATAAAAAGGATTTTTAAAAATTTGATGAAAAGGAAACTCAAAACAAACTTAATTCCATGTAACAAGTGGGAACTGAGTTTATGTGCTCTGCCCAGGAGCATGTACTGTGCTGTGCTGACAGTTACGGAGGAAGCAGGAAGAGACTAAGATGTAGGCCTCTCTCCAGATGTGTGTCATGCACACTGGAAGGCGTCAGAACCAATAACCTTGATCGGAAGATAGCAGCTTTCCAGGAAGTCCTTCCCAGAATCACCTACCAAGTTCTTAGACCCTTCCCAGAGACTGTGACTTAGGCAGGGTTAGTATGCGGGTTCATGTTTTCACAGGCTGCCATGAGGAGTCTGGTGCTAAATGTGGTTGGGTGGATGGATAATGGATTGGGAGTAAACTTATGTTTGCATTCTGATTCTGTGCTTGAGAAACAGTGCAGCCCTGAGTATGTTCTTTAACCTTCCTGACTTTCAGAATTTCCTGTCACATGGCAACCTGTTGCTGGTGACAACAGTGAAGTTGATAGAAAATTCTTGGGGCTCCATTTTGTTTAAATAGGTTGCAAATAGTTTATTAAAGGGAAGCCACTGATCATTTGTGAATATTATATTTAATCTCCAGGGAACAGTCGTAATCTCTTGTGGAAGGTCTCATATAGTCCTCAGAAGAACACATCCTTATTTCAGCCCTTCTTGTTCTGCCTCCCTCTAGGTTCTTTTCAATTGCAAAGGATTTAGGAGCCTATTTTAGGGTCATTGAGGGTTATGCTGATAGCAGAAGGTGTGAATGAGAACTTGGGACCCCCAAGGGATAAGAAACCTGAGTAGAAGTGAGACAGGGATCTGTTCCACTCCTGCCACAGAAGAAGAATTTTTTTTTTCAATAGAAGCAACCTGGAGGGTTTACTGGGAATGTGAGACACACTCCTGGTCAGGCTGACAGACTGTCCACCTGCTTCATGTACATTGAAAAGTCTGAGTCTTTGATCTTGATCTCAAGACACAAGTGACTTAGATTTCAACTCCTTCCTTCCTTCCTTCCTTCCTTCCTTCCTTCCTTCCTTCCTTCCTTCCTTCCTTCCTTCCTTCCTTCCTTCCTTTCTTCCTTCCTTCTTCCCTCCCTCCCTCCCTCCCTTCCGTCCTTCCTTGACTAGGTCTCACTATTTTTGCCTGTGGAACCGCAGGCTCACATTGCCTGGGGTGCCACAGACTCAAGCAATCCCCAGCCTCAGCCTCCCAGGTAGCTGGGATTACAGGCACGTGCCACCACGCCCAGCGATTTTTTTGGGGACTAGGTCTCGCTACATGCCCCCGGCGGGACTTGAACTGCGATCCCTGGCTGCAGCCATAGCTTCCTAGGCTGCTGCTTATAGGCATGTGCCACCATGCCCGGCCTCAACTAACTTCTTTTTAAAGCACCATTGCAGGCCCTGTCTGCAGGGCCAGCTGCATATTTGAATGCCCTTGCTCCACCAACATCTGTCACGTCATAATTCACCTGATCTTTGTTTTGAATAGGACCCCTCTTTTTTTTTTTTTTTCTTGAGACTAGGTCTCACTATTTTTGGCCATGGAACCACAAGCTCATGTTGCCAGGGATACCACAGACTCAAGCAATCCCCAGCCTCAGCTTCCCAGGTAGCTGGGATTACAGGCACTTGCCACCACACCCAGCTATTTTTTGGGACTTGGTCTCACTACGTTGCCCCAGGCAGGACTTGAACAGCAATCCCCAGTCCCTGAAGCGCTCCATAGACTGTTGCTTACAGGCACGCACCACCGTGCCTGGCTTTGAATGGGACCCTCTTATCTTGACTATTTTCATCTTAAATTTTTTTCTAAGTCTTTTGATAGAATATTGGCATTCTCCAGGGGTTGAGAATAATGTCTAAGAATGGATCTGATGTACCTCCTCTTTGGTAATGTGACTTAAAAACTTATAAATGACACAGAAACAAGTCTATTCTTCAGAGTTGGCTGGATGAAAAAACCAACTGTTCAATCAGCTGAAACCAATGACAATCATGGGCTATGAAGCAAGGCAAATGGTCAGTTCAGTCTGCGCTCCTGAGTTGCAAAACAAGCAGCTGAATTGAGCAGTGACCCTTCCATGGTGAAGTGTAGCTTTGGGGATGAGAGGTTAAAATCATCTTAAAGTTAGTTGAATTTTCTGTCCTTGCAAGAATCTATGTTATCAAAACTTGTTTACTCCTGAATCTCCCTCACTTCTTAAGGGAAATCAGAGTGGACATATAGGAAGGAACATAATTGGCCAGAAAGAAATCCAAGTAAGTCTTTTGTTTCATCTCTTCTCCCTCTTTCCCCTTCAAGGTTCATGTTGTAATTTTCAGTGGACATTGGTTTTTAGCCTAGGAATAGGATATAAAGGTGAATGAGGGCAGAGAAAGTCATAATGTTGTGAAGCACAGAGCCCATCTCTAACGCTGTGGTCTTTGAAGTATTTGCAGATGAAGGAAAACATTTCAAGTTTCCCTGGGTAGATGAAGAGTGGATCAGCCATGGGAAGGGAAGTCATTATCCTGCTATTTCTTTGTTTCTTAGCAGCCTCTGAACATGCTTCCTTTTAAATTTGGAAATATATATCATTATTCTTGCATAGATCCTCAAAGAAATGGATTGTAACAAGTTTACTGTCAACAATAGTCTTCTTAAAAGTGTTACACTGGTGTCACAGAGCATTTATTGTCAAACAAAAGGAGCAGGCCAAACAATTGAAACAACAGTTAAAAAATTAATTATGGCTCCTCAAATGCTAAAAATGCCTAATGTTTTATGCCCCCAAATCATCTTAAATATCACCACAAATTGAGTTAGAATTCTACTCCATTCAATCTTCTAATCCTCCCAACCTACCAAATATGGATGAATTGGGCTGAACTTCTGAATGACTATAAATTCATTTAGGGGCTCAAAAACAATTTCTTAGAGACTCAATGATAGGAACAACAGAAGGTAACCTTGAGATGCAATCTGAGACCTTGTAAAACCTTCATTCAGGATAGATGGTAGAAAAACCAAGGTGTTTTCCATATTCTAGACATCACAAAAACGTCTTTCATCACTTCTCCGTGTCCCCACACCACCTAATAGTTCCAGCTTTTGCCCAGACTTGATGCATCCCAGTTCTCTGAGCTTAGAACTACATTTGAGCCGCTCCGATTTTGCCTTATAATTGTACACTTGTGTTGCGCCCTTCATATGACTTTCTCCTCTGGGCATCCTCAGGGTGTAGTACATTGCTCAATAATGGGAACTTGTGTAATTGAATTAAGCCTGCCTAGCCTCCAAGATTCAATTAGAGCAAAGTGCTGCTCACTAATAGGAGAGGAGGGACACCTGGTGGCAGTTGGCTATTTCAAGGGAAGGAGGTCAATTTGAAAAGAAAAAGGCAAGAGAGAACATACAAACCGGAGAGTGACTGGTTGCATCAGAACAGGATGGTTGGGGGCCATCTCTGGGGGGAAGTGACTGCCAAGCTAAAAGGCCACCTTGATGGTGGTGAAGACTGTGAGCTTTGGAGTTTAAGAATCTACCTTTGAATCTGGTGCTACTGCTCACAAGGTACATCACTGTAGCTTAGCTACTTACCTTTTCTGAGCTCTGATAATTTCATCTTTCATCTGTAAGATGGGAACAACACTGATCTTCGTAGGTAGCTATTACCTGTGAGAATGAACAAAAGGCTGCTTAGTACTTGGTAAGCAAGTGGTCCGTGAGAGTGGCTATTTTCATTGAAATAAGATGAGTGTAGGTTTGATGCAAGGAAGAATTTTCCAGCAGGCTCTAGTGAGGTTGTTCTGTTGAACTTGGGGACATTTCCTGCAAGATTCCTCTCAGGTCTTTCCTTTAGGAAGGTCTGCCAAGGTAATCTTACTGTCAGGTCTTTGTTGGGAAGTATTTCCCATGAAGCAATAAGAATTTATTAAATTCCAGGCCGGGCACAGTGGCATGTGCCTTTAATTGCAGCCCACGGAATGAGTCCAAGGCTGGGAATCGCTTGAGGCTGGGAATTGCTTGAGTCGGTGGGTTCAAGACTCGCTGGGGGAAGGAGGGAGTTGAGACCTGCCCGGGGCAACATAGCAATACTTAGTCTTAAAAAAAATAGCTGGAGGCTGGGCATGGTGGCTCATGCCTGTAAGCTTCAGCCTATGAAGCCGCCGGGGCTAGGGATTGCTGTTTGAGTCCTGCCTGGGGCCCGTGGCGAGACCTAGTTCCAAAAAATAGCTGAGCGTGGTGGTGCGCGCTTTAATCCCAGCTACCTGGGAAGTTGAGGCTGGGATTGCTTGAGTCTGTGGTACCCTGGGCAACATGGATTTGTGGTTCCCCTGGGAACAAAGCGAGACCTAGTCTCCAAAAAAAATTTATTAAGTTCCTTAAATGTCTTCACTTTGGAGATATGCTTCCCTCATGGAGCTCAACCTTAAGTGGGGAGACATAATTACTACACAAAGACAAAACAAGAAATAAGGCTATAGGGTAAATGAGTTATTAGATTTTCATACTCTTTTACCATTAGTCTCTATGACCAGCACCTGTGCCATCCCCATGACTGTACATACCTGGCCCAATGGGTGTGCTCATGTGTAAGTGGGCATACCTGGGCCTAGGAGGTGGGGATAAAAAGTATCATTACCCAGGGAAAAACTCAAGTGGCTGTGTCTTTGCCAGTTGGATTTCCCCTGTTCACTATTAAAAATCCTATGAAGATAATGCCAAGTTGGAGCTGCTAGAACCAACCATGAATCAAAAGCATTCATTCCTCAAAGTGTACTGCAATCTGACACCCCCACCTACTTACTGAAATTGTCCTTGCCAACTGGACTTTTAACTGATAACCCCTCTGTTAGATTCAGTGACCATTTCTTAATAGACCTTTTTGTTGCATTATACTGTTGATCATTTCCTTCATGAAACTCTCCAACTCCTTGACTGCTGGGTGATCTCTCTTCTAGTTTTCCTTCCATATTCCCATAATTTCTATTTCTTTCTAGGGCCCCTCTTGCTCGCCTGCCTCTAAAATGTTGCTATTATCTAGAATTCTATAAACTCACTGTTTATCATGTTGAATAGATACAGTATACTGTGGGTCATGATGAGTAAGATAGATACGGTTTCTGCCCTCATCATGGTTACAATCTTGTGGAAATCTATGAGCCAGGAGCTATGCTAAATACTTTCACAAATTTGAGAAAGAACTGGGTACTTTGACTGTTTTTGCTGATCCCTATAAAAGGATGTAGATTCAAATTTGTCATGTTTGAGAGATTAAAATGGTACATGATGTCACCCATTTGAGCCTGTATCTTGATGCTATCAATAATAAATGAACACACAAAGAGAAAATATCTAAGCAATGGAAGTAAATCTGTGCTTCCAGTAACTTCTCTCAATCTAAGAAGTGACAAAATTGCTGAAGTCCCTGAAGCTATAGTTCCTACATTTTTTTCATTGATTAAAGGTATTTTAGCAGTTCAATCGCTAAGACAGAGTTTTATTGACTTATTTTAAATTATGTTTATGGTGGTAATGTTGCCTTAGAACACTGTATGTCTTTTAGGGGTATTGATTTACAAATGGATGTTATCATACCACTCCTACCTCCAAAGCATACTTCTACTGCTCTCTCTTAGGCTCCTCTCTCTTCCCCAATGTTTCCCATTCTGGAAATCTCAGTTCTTCAGTCAGATTTCAAACATTTAAAAAAACATAACAGCAAAATGTGTGGAAATTCTAAACAGTTTAAAATGGAGAGTTTTTCCACTAGGTGGTAGAATTTTGCCATGATCATAAGTCTCAAAATGTTGGGAGGAGGGAAAGTAATTTAATTTAGTAGAGTTGAATTAATATAGAAAGTGATCATAATAATAACATTGCACATCAATTGAATAGATTTTTTCTTTATGCAAATACAGAAAATTGCTCTTAGTGCTATTCTTGAAATTGCCCCAAAGTAGAGTAACTAAAAGAGTCTAAGTTTTCATTTAGATCGAGCATTTGAAGGACACTCTTAGAGGGAGTCTTAGTTGGTAGTTTATACCCTAGACTTGGTGGATTTTACATCGCATATGTGTTTTATGTATTCAAAAAATCAGTAAAATTTTGACTTTTTGCTTTTTCAAGAACTATCTTGAACCTCTGCAGGACCCTATTCCTCTCTGATATTATCTTTTAGCAAGGATGTAACTCCAGCATTTGTCACAATTAGTTATTTTCTTAACAACTCCCTTTTTATATTCCTGCTTTTGAGGAAGAAAGCCCAACTGGAGAGAGGAAAATCTCAATAGGTATAATTCTCAAAAGGTACAAATTGAATTTCTAGTTTATTTCTAAGGAAATCTTCATTCTAGTACTTGAACTTTCGTGTCTGTTTTATCTAAAGCTTGTTGCATTGAGAGTAATAATTATTTTACATACTACAAAACATGTATAATCCATTTTTTCCTAGTTCTAATTAGGAAATAATATTAGCTGATATTCCTTTGTTAAGTTTTTACTTGACTGAGCAGATAAAGTGTTTCCATTTCCATTTAGTTCTCTGAATAAAACCTGAGATCCTTAGCTAAATTCCTTTAAGCTTTCCTTATGCAATAACTGAATCTTCCTGCTTCTTTCACCATCCCCCCAGGGTAACACCTTGGCCCTTTCCCCCCAGATCTTTTGAGTGCCATAAAGGCTTCTGTTGAAAACAGGATTCAGTTCCAGCCTCAATAGATTTGGGTCAGGTTCTATGATTAATAATTGATACCAGGCCTCAGATAAAGGTCGGCAGACATTGTTTCTCTCTCCGAGTCCCTTTGTGGTCTGAACTCTCAGTATAATTTGCCATCCAGAGCCATAGCCTTGACCTTTTAGCCTTTCTGCTATCTGGATCTTTCTTCCAGTGCAGAACTTGCCTTCCTTTCATGAAAAATTCACAAACTGAAAACCAGTTTTGTAGTGGAATTGGACTGAGGCTCTTGTTAACCCTGCACTGATCTAAGGTGCTTTTCTTCATAAAGATGATACATCTGATTCACGGGGTGCATGTTCTCCACTGTTTTTTTTCCTATCATGTGTTGCTTTTGGCAAATCTTCACCACTCTAGTAGAGGTCCATTACAAGAGACTGGCTGCACAATTACTATTGATTGTCTCTTTTTTGCCAGGTACTGTGCAGAATGTTGAGGAGATACAGATGCACAAGGTAATTGGGGTCTGTGACTTCACAAACTGTATCTAGTGTGGGATAGAGATACTTGAGTTTGGAAAGTTAGGATGCAAAAGGTACAAGATACTGTGAAGTCCAGGAACTGGAAGCCTAACCCAGCCAGAAAATTGTTAGTTAGTAGTTCTGGGTAGTAGAGTGTCAAAAATTCAGTGGCATAATATCATAATTTTTTTACGCTACATAGATTTTGTAGGTCATAAATTTGGGAAGGGCACAATGGGATTAGTTCTTCTCTGCTCCACAATGTCTGGGATCTCAGCCAAATGGACTCAAATGGCCATGAGGTGGTATCTCCCCTCACATGTCTGGCAAAGCCTATCAAGTAGAGTACCTACATCTGGCCTCTCCATGGGACCTGGCTCTCTCACAACATGACAACCTCAGTTGGGTCCCCTATGGGTCAGCTCAGGATTCCAAAGTGCATGTGGGATAAAAGATTGTGTTACCATCTTTGAAAAATCCTTCCTAAAACTAGATCCTACTTAGTGTCCCTAAAATTGCACTATTAGATTTTCGGGGGGGGGGGAAGAGGGGGGGGGAGGGGAGGCGCAAGTCCTGTAGATAAATGAAGGCTTGTAGGAGGCAGGGCATTCCAAGGGCCAAGAGCTCACCTCCTGGGAACCAGGAGCAAAGTTCAGAACTCTCTTTGGGGAAGGCCTATTTTTTTATTTTTTTACTACCCAATGGGTTAATGGAGGAGATGTATAAAACAATATGGTGGTTTCAGTCTTGTGATGAGAAAGGAAAGGCCCTTATATCAAAAGGCCCTTATAGCCTGGAAGTTGCCCTGGTTGGGAGATATGAAGACAGGAAGAAAGGCACTTTCATTCATTCAGTTTTTGAATTTGAGATGATGGTCCAACATCCAGGAATGTTAGCTAACTTTGGAATGGCAGTAGTATGGAGAGGGCAGGGTTCTACCATGCGGTGGGAGGTAGAGACAGGCAAAGGTGGGAAGGGCAGCTGTGTCCAACAGCCTGATGAGGGAGAGTGGAGTTTCTGTGCTATCAGCAAACCATTTACCCTGGCCTGCATATTGGCAAATCTCAGATTTGAGAAATGAACTCTGAACAGCTCTCCTACCAGGCAGTGTTGAGGACTTGCTCTTTATAAATGCTGTCAGTGGTTAACCTAACCCCTGGGGGAGGATCATCCTGTAATGGTGTAAGAGTTTTATGTACCACAGCAATGCACATAATTTTCTAATCAGTTAAATCAGTAACACCATTGAGTCTGTTTCTTGAAGGATGTTTTTCCCCTATCTTGGTTTATAATTTCTTCAGTCCCAGAATTATCTGCTAGATAATAGTCTTTTTTTTTTTTTTTTTTTTTTTTTTTTTTTTTTTTTTTTTTTTTTTTGAGGCTAAGTCTCGCTATTTTTGCCTGTGGAACCATAGGCTCACGTTGACCAGGGTACCACAGACTCAAGCAATCCCCAGCCTCAGCCTCCCAGGTAGCTGGGATTACAGGCATGTTCCACCACATCCAGCTATATTTTTTTGAAAGTAGGTCTTGCTACGTGCCCCTGGCGGGACTCCAACCACGATCCCTGGCCCCGGCCATGGCTTCCTAGGCTGCCGCTTACAGGCATACACCACCATACCTGGCCTAGATAATCCAGTCTTTATCCAGAGCACACAGATCTCAGACTGGCTTCATTTGGTAACTTCCAGTTTCATTTTCCTAGCAGACTCATAACGCTTTCTGTTTGTAATATCCCTTATTTGACTGTAGTCAAAATGTGCCTTTAATTTCTCTTTGTAAAGATGCTTTAGGGTTCAAGAGGGCCCTAATGTCTCCCTTGGGTCTGCTCTGCTTTCTGTGTTTCCCACGACCAAGTGAAGTCTCCTAAGACCCCTGGGCCTGCTTGTCTGCACTGTCATTGAGTTGCCATTGCTCTTGCCTGCAGCCTTCCTGATGGTGGCAGCAAAACCGCAAGGGAAGAAGGAGGCACAGGAGCTGGGGCTTGCACAGCCCCAGGTAACCATTCTGAGCCTGGAACATAAACACATGCCTGCCAACAGGGAGGCGACAGAAGGCTGTAGCAGGAGACAGGGATCTTCTTCCTTCTTAAAGTAAGGAGTCTTCCCTTGAAAGATCTCAAGTCCCCTCTTGTTGAATGCCTGCCTACCTTTCTAGGAGGGTCTGGCGAAGCGCCTCACTGAATATGCACAGGAGCTGCTTTTTGTAGACCTTCCCATAGCCTTGGCAAGGTCAAGGAGGAGTGGAGGAGCTTTAAGAGCAGGGGTGCCCCAAAGTCAATGTTGCTCTCACACACTGTCCAGGTAACTGCCTACTGCTCACAAACTTGCTGTGTGCAATGCTGAGTGCCATGTCATCCCCACCTGCCTGCCCTCTTCTCCTTAAGTACTGAATGGCAATTTAATTCATAGATCCAAACATGGCAGGGACAGGTTGGTCACTGTGCTTGTGTCACAAGGCCTGGACTGGAACGGAGAGGCAGCTCCTTCTCTCATATGGAGCCACAACCATCCCTGTCGTATGTTCATTTGTCTTCACTTATAAAGTGAAGGTGAAGGTGCTGCCCTGAAATTTTTTTACTTTTTGAGTGACGCTGACAACTGTATTCCTAGCGAGTGTGGTCACATGGGCCAGATCTTTGATTGAAGGGCCAGTACAGTGGCTTCTCTTGATTTGTAAATAAAAGGCAAGCTGACCTCTGCTCTGGGTAAAGAAGGAGAGGGGAGTTTTTAAAATTTTTATTTTGTAATTTTTATGCATTACTGGTAACGTTTGTATTGTTATTGTTCCCCTGGGGTTTGGCCTTCCCTTCCATATTGCACTCCCATCCCCCTCTCTACTCCCCCATCCTCTTCCTCTCAGGTCACTCTAACTCCTCTCACTGCAAGTCATTGGTCTGTGATTGACCCACTGGCCTTTTCTAGTCCATAGCCTTAACCTCTCGGCCATGACTACCGTCTTCCACTGGCCTTTTCTTTTTTTGTGTTTATGTCCTTTCTCCTGGGTGTGGACTTGCACTCCTGGACAGCAACAGACGAGGCTGCTTGGATCTCCAGGAGTAGCTGAGGCAGATAGTCAGGCTGAGCAAGTCAGGAAATACATGGTGCACTTCTCCAGGATCCTTTCTAGTGTCTGTCAGGGGAGGGGATTTTTTTTAAAAATCGTATTGAGGTTGCATTGGTTTACAGCCTTGTTTATATATTGGCGGTATTGCCAAGGAGTATCATGGAATGACATGGAAAAAATTACTAAAATGAGCATTAGCTTAGAATAAGGAATTTGCCCAGGTGTAGTATCCAGCTCTTCCTGCTAGACAGAAGGCCAGGGCATTCTGATCATGGAAGCTCTGATTATCAGGGTCACCAGCTGCTTGAGTTTCTCATACTCCCCTGCTTTTGGGTCCTCATACTCCTCTGGCTCTAAAACACTATAAAACCCAGTCCCCTGGTACTTGGGTGCTCAGTTTTGGGGGAGCTATCTCCCTGAACCCACCGGTATAGACACAGTTTCTCCACCGCTCTTCAGTGCTGACTTTCTGTCTGGGACCCACTTCCATAACAATACAGGATGCTCCCTCTTGCAGCGATGTTACCACAGTGCTTCTGGTGATGTCACCACAACCAAAGCATGCAGAGTCAGCCACCAGAATCCACTGGGTTTGTTTGATTGGGAAGAGCCAGCCTCTCCCTTGGTGTGTCGATCTGAGGAGAGGCTGCATATAGCTGCAAAAGAAATCATGGGCTGGATACCTACCTCCATCCCTAAGATTCAGGAGTTTTTGAGTAGGAAAAAATTCAGCATTTTGAGTGTGCCTAACTGGTCCTAATCAAGACTCAAGGTCTATAGCAACTTAGGGACAGGGGGTTCAGCAGTTGAGTGTCACACACATATACACACACACACACACACACACACACACACACACAGAGGACCTGAGTCCTTCATGCTGACAGCCTGAGCCCTACTCTGACTTTTCCCTGGGAAGGTCTAGTAGATGCAGGGTGAGTGAAGGGGTGCAACCCACCTCCTAGGAGCTTTCTCTCATCAACAGTCACCCACACAGACCTCCCTGACTTGCATATGTGGTGTTTCTGTGCAGGACTTGGAATTGGAGCTCCTCGTGTACATTAAGGAGAGGTTGGATTAATCTGACTCACTGTTTTTCAGAGGATTATTTTTATCAGCTGTGGGTGGGGTTAGAAGGTAGTTGATGATATTTAGGTGTGAGTGGGAACCAGCTTTCTATTTCCATTCACTATAATTGGATGGGGAGATGGTAGGATGAGGGGACCTTAAAGAAAGGAGGGGTGTGCCCACATGGGATATTGCACCAGGCAGAGCAGCTAGCAAGCATGAAAGATTTATGGCTGGAGGGGGTGAAGCAGACAGAAAGGGCAAGGAGGACAAGGGCAAGGAGGACAAGGCACTTTCCCAGGAGGGAAAGCTGTGGATAGAGATGGATGGGAAGTAGGTGAAGGGAGAGAGATTCATGGAGGATTTGCAAGCTGGGACTGATTCAGTGTGACAGTGATAGAAAAAGAAGGACTTGAAGAGAGTTGTGATATTTGTGAAAAAGAAGTAATTTTAGCTGTCATGGTAGAAATGTGTATTTCAAGTCATGCAGAGTACAGAGTAAAATCTAGAAGGAAAAAGATTACAAATGGATGTCTACTGTCACCCACATTTTGCTAATTTGGTTCTGAAGTTCCTCAACAGGAGGAGCTAACTCACATTTACTGAATGCCTGCTGTGTGCTGGGTGTGGAGCTTACCCCCTGACCAGTACTATCTCATTCAACCCACACAACCGTAGAGACAGGTGCTGCTTGAACAACTGTAGAGTGAGTTTGGTCAGGCTTTATCCCCCGTTGTCCTGCATAGGCAGTACCTGGGATGTTGCATCTTCCCAGTGATTCTGCATTTCAGTGGGTGTACGCATGTGTATGTGTTCATGTGAACATCTGGTCCTGGGTGAGAGAGGATAAAAGGGCATGGAGAGTAGTAGCATGAGACAAGCACAAGTGAATATGAGAGGACGAGGGAGAGGGAGAAGAAGAGAGACAGGGAGAGGGACAGGGACAGGGACAGGGAAAATGAATGAAAATTCCTGGGGGCTGGAGGACTGGGGTCTTTGGGGGTTTTCTACCTCTCAGCTCTGGCTCTAGCCCTGCCTGATGTGTCTGTGTAACTGCTGAAACCAACAATTAAGAACCTACCCAGATTAAGGAGCCTGATGTCTGATGCCTCCCCTACAATTGGCAACAGGGACTGGTTACATTACAACAACCCTATTCTGTAACTGGAGAAATAAGCACCAAGAGGTAACCACTTGTCCCAGATCACATAATTGGGCTTTGGGGAACAGCTGCTGGATTCCAGAGCCGAAGACTGAGCCTTCTCCACCCACTCAAAACCTACTCCTTAGCTCGATGGATTAGGTCCCTGGGGCTGTTGGAGCAGAGCACTAGGCCTGCAGTTTGTAATGCAGATGAGGGGACTGAGAATGGTATTTTCTCTGACACAGCAGGAGGTTCAGGAGCCAGCACAGCTGGGAAGGATCTGGTCCTGGTCACTCTCATCTCTCTAGATTTCTTGGTTTATAACAGTAGAAGAACAGCCTTAATGCTGTGTTCTTCTGGCGTCTGTGCAGTGTCTGTGCATGTCATTTTTCCATCTCTCATATAGGATTAGAGGCCCAGCCCACACCTGTGTGACCTCTCACACACCTGCAGCAACCCTGTTTCCAAATAAGCTCACATACTGAGGCCCCGAAGGTTAGGATTTCGACATATTACTTCCAGGGAGGATTGAATTCAACTCATCATACTCAGGAGCCCAGGCACAAAGTCCTGGGGGGTTGGCAGTCCTCTCAGCCTATTCCCACCTCAGACAGGGCCTCTGGCAAGGTCTCCTTTGCTTGGGGAGGCAGGTGCCCCCCTGGCTCTGCTTTTGACTTGGGTTCAGCTGCAGCAGGCACACAAGTGATGGCCTTGGCCTGATGGCTGAAGCGGCTGCCAGGGGCAGGTGTTCCTCCCCTGCCACCACAGCCAGCTGCATCTGTGTCCTCACTGCCGCCATGTCTTGCTGACCTGCTGAAAAGCCTCCTGCTGCTTTCCATCCAT
The DNA here is from genome assembly GCA_004024945.1 of Uropsilus gracilis. Lineage (NCBI taxonomy): Eukaryota > Metazoa > Chordata > Mammalia > Eulipotyphla > Talpidae > Uropsilus > Uropsilus gracilis. Next base: position 48,262 of record PVHY01003743.1, read on the forward strand.
TACTCGTGTTTTCTCTGCAGAGAATACTCCCAGCCTCCACTGGTGTGCTTCTCTTGCCTGTGTTGCTTCTGTATTGTTTAATAAATACTTTGGGGGCATGCCTTTGTCCTATTGCAAAAATACCATATTACTTCCTCCCCTTCCTCTCTGTGGGTTCACAGTGTATCTCTACCTCCTCCTGCTAAGACCTCAATGAGACAAATGTGGACACTGTACCTACTTGGGGTCTCAATATCTTTAAGAAGGAAATGACCCGCATCCTTTCTGCATCTTAGATGGACGTCAAAAACTGAGGCTTGTTGCACTCATTTCTTGCCTGGTTACTGTGTGGCAGCAGCATTCTAGAGAGAGAACTGTGACTTGAATGACACGATTGGCTGCTCAGGAAAGCAAGCATCTTTGTCTCTCCTCTTTCTGATTTGGAAGTCTGCAGAGGACACACACAGTCACATTCCCCTTTACTGTATAATGTTCCAATCAGCAGTCAGCATAATGAAATCCAATTAATGTGTTAGGCTGTTGTGATTCTAAAAATATTTCACATCCCCCAAAGGGGCTGGAGAAATTGGAGGAATCAAGGTATTACAGCAAACCCGTAATTTGCCGAAAGGTTCCTCAATCATTTTGGAGGTGGTAGATTTGTTCTTGAGAAAACAAAAATAGATCACCTTTCCAAAGCGAGGTTGTCCCTGAGATCATTCTGATGATCCTTTATTCAGACGCCAGGCCTTGTGTGCAAGTCTAACGATCCTCGGTTAGGGTAGATATGAATTATTAAGGTCAGTTAATTAACACATTTTTCTTCTGCTGAAGTAATTAGATGAATAGAGCTCGTGCCCTCTTTTTAGCTTTCCTGGCTGTTGCTCAGGGCTGAACAGAGGCAGTAAACATATTGCCATACAGATGCTAACCAGAGAAGTAATTTTTCGGTTTTCATTTGAGTTCTGAAGTATCATCCTGCAAGTGAAGGCAGCTTCTATTGGGGAGCACAGGGGGAGGCAGTGGAGAGCTAGCGGAGAGCCAGGTGGAGCATGAGCAGCAGGCCTTGCTAGGAAGCTGCCTGAACACCTCTTTAAATGACCAGTTTTCATCTGTCCTAATTTTAGCTTCACATTTTACAATTTTGTGCTTCCTTCCCAGTCACCATGTCATTTCTATAAAGGTTATCCTAGTGGATAGTTATTACAGTTGTTTGTATTAATATCTCAAGGTCATTTCCTTTCTGTCCCTGGAGTGACCAGAGATTTGATAGTTGGTAGGAATAAGAATTGATATACTTAAAGTGATTTTTCTATAATTTGTGTTTCTGATTTTCTAGGTCACTAGTTCTCAAGATTAACTTTATATCAGAATCATCTGCGGGTGAATCATAATATATAGATTCCCAGCCTGCCCCTCACATCTATGGTCTCAAAATCTTTGGACATGGAGTCTGGCAATCTGTATAGAAAAGATCTCACAGGGTGAGTCTGGACCTCAGTCACGGTTTGGGAACCTATGTTCTTGGTAATGGTGATGGAAATTCGAATACCACAATATCTCTTGTTCTAGCTGACAGGCAGTCTGTTACTGTGCATGTCAGAGCAACATGATCTCTATCCCACGGAGGATCCAGTTGGCTCAGATGGGCATCAGAATGGTGTCACTGGTCTAGTTGGTGGAGGGTATTACATCTCCATCTGATTCACTTGATTTTTTTTTTTTTTTTTTAGAGACTAGATCTCACTATGTTGCCCAGGGTTGTCTCGAACCTACAGACCTTAAGTGATCCCTAGCTTTAGCCTCCCAGATAGCTGGGATTACAGGTGCATGCTACCTTGCCCAGTTCAGTTGGTGGTTTTGATTCTCAGGTCTCCATTGATCAGAGCAGACAGCTTTTTATGGAAATTTCTTGCTGTGGGAAGACTGGTTGACTTAGGAGATAATGCCTGGTGGAGCATACAGACCAGGCATAGGTACCAACTCTCAGAGGATATATGTAGGAGTCCTAGTAAATTTTAAAGCACTGTTTCAGTTGAGGATGGTGGCCATGATGGTGATTGCAATGTAGCAGAGTTAAGTTGGTGGCACAGTAGTGGAACAGAGGTGAGAGAAGTGGAAGTTGACACTGTGTTGTCTTTGAATGGAACTGGTGACCCAGTAGAGCTGTATCTGCTCCATGGCACAGTCAGTGCTAGCTGAAATTTTGTGTGGCTATTCTAGTATTTATTTTCCATCTTTTATGCTTTATGATCACTTTTATTGATTGTAGCAATAGTTGTCTTTAACAATATTTTTGAGACTAGGGACCTTCCCCCAAAAGGTTATTACTCTGTCTTCCCCCCTGCCAGGATGGCCCTGCACACATGAGTAGAGAGGACAGAGCTACTCTGTGGTGCCCACCTTAGGAACTTGGTGTTAGTTTGCATGAAGACTTGCTAGGATTCCTAAGAAAGATGGTGGACTGGGTGTTATAGCTGATGATAGGGCTTAGAAGAGTGTAAAGATGAGAACGTGTGATAAAAGGGGGAATGCTGACTCCTGTTGCTGGAGGCTGGGGCTCTGTAAAATCTCAGAGTGGAAATGCTCAATCTCTTTCACCAGGTCCTTTTGTCAGTAGGAAGGAATAGCAGGTGTTAAATACTTTATAAGTACTTGCTCACTTAATTCTTACAACAACTCTGAAGCAAATAAACTAAGAGAGGCACAACCCCTTTTCCTCAAATCTGAATTTCCCCCTAAAATATTTGAAAGCTTTAAGTGTGTTATAACCCATTTAAGTATAACTGACCTGATCTGAAATCTTTTAGCAGGAAAATATAATGTGAAGTTATCTGAGACTATTTATAGTTTTGAATATTCAAAACTTGGTTGCAGAACTATTAATGGATTTTGTTAGACATTGCCTGATTTTGCTTATTCATTATTTCAATAAATATATGGTATGGGCTATTGTGTTATTGTCTTATAATCCAGAAAATCTGAATTCTGAAAACACACCTGGCTCTGAGTTTTGGATAGGAATTTTCAATCTGCTTTTCAGCTTCTGTAGAAAACCTGAAGCTTGAAAAGGTTAAGTAATTTGCTTTGGGTCACAAAGCTGATAAATTGGGAGTTATAGTTCCAGGACAGGTCTGTCTTGAGTTATTCTGCTTAAAGTTGCTGTTTCTACTTTGGTCTTGAATCAGATTCCTGAAATTTCCTCTTTCAGTTATCTTGGCTTGTATGGAAGACCCAGGAGGCCAAGGGTGATGGGGTCTGAGGGGCTGGGGGGGTGGGGGAGGAGAAAGAGAGAGAAATAGAGAAAGCACACTTGTGCTTTGTCCTAAACCACAAGTCTGATCATTCTAACTATCTATTTAAAATCTTCCAGTGCTGCTAGAGAAGTCAAGTTCAAGCTCCTAGGAATAAGATATGAAGTCCTCTCTGAACTGGCTTCCATCTGACTGTAGCAGCAAGGGGTATAGAGTATGGACTCTGGAGCTGGATCCGGGGTTAAAACTACCTCTCTGCTGCTCTCTAGTGTGTGTGTGTGTGTGTGTGTGTGTGAGAGAGAGAGAGAGAGAAAGAGAGAGAGAGAGAGACAGACAGACAAACAGAGATCAGGCATTCCACATAACTATGTACCTCGGGTTTTTTTTGTCTCTGAAACAAGGGTGATGGAGCATTCCATCTCCTGGGATGGTGTGAAATGGGAATGAGTTAATGCAATGTGAACAATTTACAGCAGTACATACTCTAAGCACTCAGGCACCATCAGCTGTCTTTTTTATGTCTTCTTTAGTCTTTTTGTTTTCTGCTGAGGTTTCTTCCTCTCTCCACCCAAACCTGTGCTCTCTCCTCCTAGGCATGGAGGGCATCTCAGCGTGCTGGTCCTTGTTGGTGCTTCTGTTTTCACCATTGTTCCATTGCTTAACTGCATGACAAACAACTGTTTATCTTTACAACTTGATAGTCTCCTTCAACACCTTTCCAGCTTGCCCCAGTCTTCCCTCCTGTCCTTTGGCCTCCACAGATGCCACCTTTGTATTTCTGTTATGGCCATCTATGCTCTTTTAAAGTTACTGGCTTGCTGATCTCTTTCCCTGCATTTTAAGGTCTTTGAGGACAAGTCCTGTAAGTGTTTGCATCCCCAAAGTCTGGTGGAGGGTCTGACACACTATATAACCTGTGTGTGAGGGTAAATGCTGTGTTGAGTGTTCTTTCCAACCTTAGTAGAAATTGCTACTGTGGATGCTGTTTACAAGCTACAGAATCAACGCTCGTTAATATGAACTGAGGAAGTTTTTAAAAGATATGATGTAGATCACAGGATTTCCGAGAAGTCAGAGAATGGGATCTGTATTTTAGTCAGGGACAAGATGTCAGCTTAATCAGTGGGCTGTTTTGGAGGAGGCTCTCCATCCAGGATAGGCCAGGGTGGGGGCACACCTGCTGTGACTTGACACTGAGCCAGGGGCACTGCCAAGACGATGGCCACTCTGAAGCTGGCCACCTCCCTTGCCATTGCCATTGACATGAAGTGCTTGGATGTTTCCTTTTGTGTTGCTGTTTTCCACATTGAAATCTCTCAAGGGTGCCCCTGATAGGTGGAGTCTAGATCACTTGCCTGTATGTATCTTTCAGGAGAGGTTGGCAAAAAAGTTAGTTTACTTTGAGAAAGTGTGGATTCAAAAAGTGGGGTGTTCAAACACAGAAAGGTCAAACTTTATTGACTTTATTCACACCAAGAGAAAAGTCCACTCTGCAACCTGCACTTCAGAGCAGCGTGCCATCCAAGGGTAGTGCTCAGTGCCACCTGCTTCCTCTTTTCACCCCTCAGTTAAGCTGTTTCCACTGGAGCCAGCCTGTAGGGCACATGAGGTTGCCCAGAATCAGGCAGGCAAAGGAAGCCTTGAGCAGAGTCCAGCAAAAGTGCTGTCTTGATTCGCCAGAAAGCTCTGTAGACACATGGAGTTTCTTTAAGTATTTTACTTATTAGTGGGGTGTATGTAGCACAGTACCACCTAGGTGACTTGGTACAGCTCTGGTTCTGTAAATGGAAAGCTTGATAAAGCATGTGGGAGTCATGAATTAAGCATGGCACATATGTTTTTTAAACATAAAACAGGACATCATGTGTATAAAACACCTTTGAAGGGAAATGTCTGCCATCAATTGTTCCTTTTTGTATTGCAAACCTGAGCAAATAATTATTTTCAACATTCATAAGACCCGTGTCAGCATCAAATCAAATCATTCACATCATTGGGTGGATCTGATTTTCTCTTGAGAGTTTTCCAACAATTAAAATTTTTTTTTTTGACAGTTAAAAATTTCAGAGCAGAACGACAGAACCACCTTCTCCTGTATGCTTCAAGAAAGGGGGTGGGGGGGCAGGTCTTCTGAAGAGGAAAGGGAAAGATGTGGGAGTCTTGAGCCCAGGCATTGTTCCTGAGGTAGTGTTTCCTGAGTGTTCCAGCACAGCGACCATGTGTGTCAATATTATTTTTTAATTTTCCCCACCAGAGCAATGGTTCCCAAAACTGGTTTCCCATGAATCACCTGGGGAACCTTTTAAAAATAATAGATTCTAAGTTCATTTTGGGATATCAGCTTCCATTGATCTAAAGATCTAGAGTAGAAGTCAGGAGGACAGTCCCACTTTGCTTTTATTTTTTAACCAGTCATCTTTTATTGGGGCATGTCTCAAGATAGGAAACAATTCATGGTGCCAGTCAAAGGAGGTCATAGCCAGGAATGCGGAAGCCCTCCTCAGTGATACTTGTGTTACCGCTCCTGCTTGAGCTCCTTGTACGAGCAGCAGTAGCTGGAAAGCATGTAAACTGCCAGCATCATCGAAATCCCCGACACGCTCTCTTTCTTCACGTTGATGCACTTGTTGTAATGCCGGTATTAACTGAAAGGTTGGCGAGAAAGGAGAGAAACAGGAGTCAAGCCACGTAGAATTAAGAAGAATTTATTGCCATGAGCTCCTGGGTGAGGTCCACTAACCCAGGGTGGGAGGGTTAGTGAAATCCCGCCCACATGGAGTTGGGTGTCTGCTTTTATAGGGGCAGGAACATGGGGGTGGGTTTTGCTAGTGTGACGGGCAAGGTCGTGGGCAAGATTGCGGAAGAGGTCGTGAGGAAGGTTGCTCGCTGGGTGGGGTGGGTGAGGCTGAAGACAGTCTCCTGTAGCCAGGGGCCCATAATCTTCTTAAGGGAGGAGTCAGCTCCCAGTGCCCCCAATCTGACCTTTGATGGGGACTCCCAGCTCCCCAACCTGACCTTTCAGTAACCTCTTTGAAATGTTCCACCAATGACTTTAGGGGTGAAATCCCGCCTCATTATCCAGCTTGGCAGCTCCGCAAGTATGACATTCAAGAGTCGCCTCTGCTTCAGAGGTATGGCCGATGCCATCTTGGAGTCCTGGATCAGGGCAGTCCCACTTCCAGAGCAGGAAGCAACCTTTTGAATTTCCCTGCATCTGGGGTTTTTGTCTAAAATGAAATATTTTCGTTTCAGCAGAAGATGGGCTTTTCTAGGTTTTCGTTAAAAGCTCTACTCATGGAAGCACTGCTTCTGCTAGATGACTCTGATCCCAGTATAATTCCTTATAGAGAATTTGGAACAACCCTCCATTATTTTCTAATTCTCTTTCAACTCTCTCTTTAAAATAGATTCTTTGATGAACATTATGTAGCTTATCTGGACGATATTTGGTGGGACACTATGTATTTTTCTAATGCCCTCACTATCATTAGTGACTATTATTAATTAATTATTTCCAAATGGAATCCCTCAGGAAGTGTTACTTCTTGGCAAGGACTGAGAGTTGTGTGTTGTTTTCAGAACTATTTATAGTTGTTCCAAGAGCTATTTATAGTCTATTCGGCTATGATTTATTATGTGGTATTGTTTATTCAAGTTAAACTTCAGCATGCAGTCTATGTAATAATAATAATAATAATAATAATAATAATAATAATAATAATAATAATAATAATACTGGTATTTCAAATAGATGTGTTTTTGGACATTTGCTTGTATTTATATAATTTATATATTACTTCCTCTCTAGAAATGGCATAAATAGAAAAAAATGTAATCTCCATTTTCATATTAGTGTTTTGAGAAATGACTTGGAAATAAGAGTTATATAAGTATTAGATGCAAATGGAAGTTGGGGCATGATTATAAATATTTCTGTTTTCTCAAAATTTAGAAATTCTTATATATCCTCAATGAGTAATTAAAGGAAATAGAATTCTCTAAAGGAAATAGAATTCTTAACTTAGGACCTTATCAATTTGTTTCTTGTTACCATGAAACTAATTTGAATAATCCATTTTTGGGGGTCAGTGTCTTTAACTCTGATTAAAACTCACCGTTTGAGTAAAGGAATGACATTACCTGTATACTCATGAAATTTGAAATGCTTGTGGTTGTGTCTCAACTTCACCTTTCTACCCTGTTCCGGTCTTCATAAAGAGATAGCTCACTGTCTGTTGCCAGGCTCCATCTGTGCCTGATGGCCAGTTGCATGGAGTGGCTGCAAGCAGCCAGCGCTTCTGGATTCACAGGAGCGTGAGCACTGAAATTACTTGCTATCCCTCCTATTTCACACTTGATTTCCTTGTGAGTCATTGATCAAATTCTACCCCAAACTTGTGATTAATAGCGTTGAAAACTCTCTACTTGCTCCCTATTTTCCCTTTTAAAAGAACATGGCTGTTTTCCTTCAGATTTGGGTTGCCTCTGAAAATTCACAACTCTCTTGTAGGAAACAATTTGTTTTCCCACAGGAAACAATTTTTACCTTCAGGCACTTCTTGCTGTAGGGAGCCCTTTATGTATAAAGTAAGACGACTCCTTTTCCATGCCTTCTTAATTTATAAACACTCCACCTCTCCATCCCTCTACTTTCTTCTGGGAACTCCGGCTTGCTCCTGGCCTCAAGTGACCAGGGTTATCCTTACAACAGTGTTGACTCTAGTCATAGGGTTGACACTTGAGCCAAGAAGAATCTACTTTAGTCTTTCTCTACAGAAGGTAGAGTAGGAATTCTGGCAGTTACAGTCTCTGTGACTATAGGTAGCATGTATCACTCAGGCTTGGAACAGAAATTCTACAAAATAAATAGCCACAAGTCCCACAGCTACTCAACCATCACCGTTTGTGTGGATCCCATGCTCTCTTACCACAACCCCCCCCCCATTCCCCCTGGCTTTAAGTCTATCCTTACAACAGTCGAGGTGATCTTTAAATAAAATCATTCAAAAAATAAATAACGTCATCTGTCATTTCACTCCCTTCTTCATAGTCTGACCATGGCTTTCCACCATGTTTTTAATAAAACTCACACTCCTTTTGGTTTTATCTTCAGCACATTAGCACTCAGATAATCTTCTCTGAAACAAGCAGCCTATACTACCCTCTCCCACGCCCACCTTCCCACCACAACCCTTAAATGTTGTTTTATTGCAGGGTACATAGTGAGTTCTGTATCTATTTGTTTATGGTCTCTGGCTATCCCATGAGAATGTAAGCTCCAGGAATAAAAAGAACTATGCCATTTGGGTATTTGTCTATAAATAAGCTGTTTCCTAAAGTTATTTCTGTATATTCTTTCTGGAGGGTGAGGAATCAGAGTGGGACTCAAAGTGGTTAAATGTGAAGGTCAGCATCATTATTGGTTTTATAATATATAACAAAGGCATCGATGTAACTTAGTTCTATGCATCCTCAAACTTCTGGTTTCAATTAGACCATGTCAGGTTAATTTGCACACTAAGAATTTTTGGTGACTTTATGAATTCAGAGGATAAAAGAAAGATTTTTGCATATCAGTGAATAACTATTCAATTAATCGAAAGTATTTAATTTAACTCAGTGGAAGAACAGGAGATCCCCACAGTGGCCTTTTGAGAAAGAAAGATCATTCTAAGCTGTCACATCAGGGTAGGATAAACTATTTCTGCATCCCTTGCATGCCCACTGGGTTGTTCACATTCATATATGGAAGGTTTGAGGTGTTAGGTTATCACACTGAGACAACAGGTCCTGTTGTTTGCTTCTCTGCCCCCCCCCCCATCTTGAAGTAACACTGGTATCTAACATTATGTAGGTTTGAAGCAGAGCCTTATAAATCAAACCTTATAAGTCAATATCTGTATATGCAACATTGTGTTCAACAGTGAAAGATAGTTTTCATTCATCATCATCCAAAGGGTCCCACTTTTACTAACATTACTCACCCCACTTCTCCCTGCCCTTCTAGTTACCACAATTTTGTTCTTATAATCTAAGCATTTGTTTTACTTTTGTTCATCTGTTTTGTTTCTTCATCTATCGTATATGAGTGAAATCACACAGTGTCTTTATTTGTGTGATTCCTCATACTCACTCAAATCCTGCACCCCCAGTCTATTCTTGCAGCAGAGAGGGTGATCGTTAAGAAGACGTTGTCAGTCATTTTACTCCCTTGTTCATACATAGTCTGACCATGGCTTCCCACAACCCTTCTGTTAAAACTCCCACTCCTTTTGGCTTCTACTTCAGATTTATTTCACTTAACAAAATATGCTCTAGTTCTATGCATGTTGCTGCAATAACATGATGTCATCTGTTAAAAAGCAGCTGAGTAGCTGGGCACGGTGGCTCGTGCCTGTAAGCTTCAGCCTATGAAGCGGCTGGGGGTAGGGATCGTGGTTTGAGTCCTGATTGGGGCAACACAGCAAGACCTAGTCTCAAAAAATAGTGAGGCGTGGTGGTGCATGCCTATAATCCCAACTACCTGGGAAGCTGAGGCTGGGGATTGCTTGAGTCTGTGATACCACAGGCAATGGGAGCCTGTGATTCCATGGGCAAAAATAGTCTAAAAAAATAATAATAAAAAATAAAAAGAATAGTGTTCCATTGTGTCTACATACAACATTTTAACCTGATGCTGCCCTTGTTTTTTTCTCTAGCATGTTACAGCTTACTGAGGTCACTAAGAGACTTGCTTTTACTTTAACTCGCAGAGTGACTGCTCTTCCCTCTTTAACCACCTTAGCTGACCCTGAAATGGCTATCACTGAGCTCCAGCAGGGGCTACATTCACAGAAGGATTCTGACCATCCACAGGGTTCTTCAATTTCTCAGTCTGTTGCTTGCTGAAATCGATCAGCTTCCCTTGCACAGCCCAGCAAAAATTAATGCCATCCTCATCTGTCAAATATTTCTCTGTTCCTCAAGGAGACAGCCAGCAAGAATGAGGAGGCATTGGTAGATTCCAAAAGAGCACAGCCTGGGTGCTGTATACAAAGTTAAGACTGAAAATGAAGCAGCATGGTTTGCTGTGTCTCAGGAGCATAGACCCTCACCCAGGAAAAGGACACTGCTGCAGAAAAGGGAGACACCAATGGGCTAAACATAGAGCAACAAACAGCAAAAAGAGAGAGGAGTCTGAGTAACCAGAGGTGGTAGTCAGGGGGAGAGGGGAGATTTTACTAGGGGTGCCAACAACTATACAATGATGACCAATGTTGTAAGAAATTTAAAAACTAAAAAAAATATTTAAAAAACATATTAAAAAAGCCGTGTGTGGTGGTGCACGCCTGTAATCCCAGTTACCCGGGAGGCTGAGGCTGGGGATCACTTGAGTCTGCGGGGTCGAGACAACCCTTCGCAACTTAGTAAGACCTAGTCTCTTTAAAAAAAAAAAAGTTCCTCTCCTCCTCATCTCTTTCTCTGAGCCTCCCATGGCAGCTCAGTGTCAGGGCACCAGCTCACTCTAGAACCTTATTTCTCCAAAGCAATTTCCTCTTCATTTCCATTTCTGCCTTTCTGATTTCAAAGCTCTATATTTCTTGTATATATGTGAACTGATGGTCTGATTGAACAGAGTAGAAGTTCCTGGAGTTCTCCATAGTATCTCCCTCTAGAATTCCTCATCTGAGTTCTGTATTGAATGTCAGGTCCTAGCTTGTCATGGAGGGTGCCTGCTGAGTGATTCTAATATCTAAAACCCCATTGATTTTGCTATGATGCTGAATTGTCTGGTCAAGTTACTCTTGCTTTATCTGTGGTTTGGGCAGGAATTTTCTTTGGGGCTGGAATTAAGCAGAAGCAGTAGCAGTTTCTGTCTCAGTGGGCTTTAGCAAATTGACATCCTCACATGTTCATTTGGAAGTTAATCTCAATTGAAATGACAGTCTACAGCATTCTACTGCACTCTTCACTTTAAGACATTTCTCTTCTGCTCTCTTTCAAAAATATCCTGGCCACTGACATGCAGACAATGTCCTTACAGGGGAGTGTTCACTCTTCTTCACTTTTGAAGAGAGGCTATTTTTTTTATTGGATACAGTATTGACTGTTGTTGGAGAGCAGTTGAATTAATGAATTGTCAAATACTCTGAATTCTTACCATAGTACAGACTTTGGGAGATGGGTTACAGAATTATATACAATTATTAAGCATTTTAAAAATAAATACAGTGAATTTGTTTTTGAGGATTAAAATCTGCAGTGTAGTACCCAAGACTGATTTTTGTCTTATGCCAATTTTCAAGGAATTTTCTGGAATTGGGTTACAGTGGCAACCATTTACCACCCTTATTGTGGCTTTAAAGAAGCTACTTCAATTGATGGTGGGCTGCTCTGTGTAAAAAGAGAGCAATGACTCATTTAAAGCCTTACAAGACCAGAGATAAACTGGAGATTATGGTATTTTATTTCAGCAGTTTATATTTTATTGAAGAGATTTAGCACTGGTGTTTCTAGGCAGGATTTCATTTTTTATAAAGCATTTGTCTTTGTAATTTTTACAGCATTTCCCCAGAGGGCTATTTACACCACTAGACATAATCTCTTGTGAGGTTTTGCTATTATTCTTATTTAGATTGGATGCCTACTCTGTCCCAAATTCAGGAGATAATTGAGTTTCCAATATTTTCCTCGGATATAGGCCTTGACAAAAATGTGTGCAGGGAAGGGCAGAAGGTATGTCCTGAGACGGCCTAATACACATCTCTCTAAACATTGATCTTCTTTGAATCAAGCAGTGTCATTAATACTCTCATCCCACTCCCTCTCTCTTGGAGCAGGGGGTAGAGTGAGGCTTATGAAAGTCTATCGGATACATTTTAAATTCTTGTTTTAAAAATTGAGAGTTTTTATATTTGATGATGGCTATATCCAAATAACTACATCAGAATGTCTCTTTAAACCAAATAATGGCACATTCACTTTGTCCTAGTGCCCTGGTTTTAAAAGCACTTTAGTTCAGAAGCCTACATTTAGAAAAGTATGTAGCATACAGTTATGAATACAGAACAGTATCAGTGGCATTGACTTTGTTTTTTGTTCATGTTCTTACATCATTGTTAATTTTAGTATAGTATTTGATTTCTCCCTTCAGATTAGTCCCTGTAGTTTACTCATTACCGTAGTACCTGTGATCTGTCACCATGACCCCTGTGCTCTTCTTGCTCCTGCTTTGAACTCTCTTCTTCCCGTTCCTCACATGTACTTCAGCTATGTGTTCAGCTTGCAAGTTTTTTCTTTTTTCTAACTCTTTGTTCCATATCTCACATGCCATATATAATTAAAACCATTCAATATTTTTTCCCTTCTGACTAATTTCATTTAGCATAATCCCTTCCAACTCCATCCATATTGCTGCATGTGGAATGAGTTTATCTTTTTGGATTGCTGGGTAGTATTCCATCGTGTATACTCAGCAGTATCAACTTTGAACATGGAAAAACAAAGCGGTAGCTGTCAACAGGTAGCAGGTAGAGGAGAAGGAGGTTAGGTGGCAGTAAGGGGACTGGAGGGGTGCCAATGGCCTCAGCGTGCCAACTGTGGAGTCAAGAGATTGTTGGAGAATTGACCTAAGTTTATTTATACTTACAATGATAAGCAATAAATAAACACAATATTTTAAGCCTTGAAAATACAAACCAGAGCTGGTGTGGGCAAAAGCTTTACCAGCTGTGGCAGAATATCAATAGATAGCTACTAACTAAAATTGAAAAACCAGGAAATAGAACTCAAAGGGTGTTCTCTGTGGAACAAGAATGGGGGTCAAGGATCAAATGAGTCGCTTGCTTCTTATGAGTTCTGTGTCTATTTACTTATTTATACCAGGTACACATATTTGTTTTAATTTTTGAATCAAGAAACATTTCAATAGAGGTCTAAAAATGATTTCTTCAGAGTCTCCTATAAGCATTTGTCCAGTGTCAACCAAGGGAGAGTCTGAGGGTTGCTATGGAAGCACAGGAATGTGAGTGCTTCACAGCTAATTAGGGAGCAGGGAAAGCGCTGGCAGTGACATGATCATTTTGCCCTAGAAAAAGGGAGATAAAAGAAAGGCCTGGGGTAGAGGAGGATTGACCTTCTGGGCACCCAGTGTAGTATTTCTGCATGGAGAATTTGTTCTCTCCTTTTCTCCTCCCATGAAATTAAACCAGTCACTATGGAAAGCAGTGTGGAGGACCCTCAAACTAATGTAACTATCATTTGACCCAGCAATTGCTCTTCTGGGAATCTACCCAAAGGAGACCTCAATGTGGGTACAAAAAGACACTTGTGCTCAGATGTTTATTGCAGCACTATTTATAATTGCAAGGACCTGGAAACAACCCAGATACCCCAAGACAGATGACTGGATGAAAAAGATGTGGTATATATACACAATAGAATATTATGCATCAATTAAAAATGACAAATTTCATGATATTTTTGGTAACATGGATGTACCTAGAAGAAATCATATTGGCAGAAACAAGTCAGAAGGAAGAAAATAGAAACCAAATGGTTTCACTAATATATGGGCAAACAAACAAAAGTACACAACTGCAGGAGGGGACCAGCTAGAGTGACCAGGGAGGGGAGGTGGTGGGGGACCCCCCAGGGATCACAATGATACGAAATATATTTATTATTAAAAAAACAAATTAAACCTATCATATCCTATTCCTCCAGACCCATTTGCTCACCAAAACTTTAACTAAAGTCAATTAAAACAATCTGCCTGACTATAATAGTGGAGGCAAATTCTTAATGGGGAAACACTAACTCCCAAGACCTTTCTCTCTTCCCTCAAAGGAATGTTGACTATCTACATTGAAATAACTGTTCAGGCCTGTTTTCTAAAATTGGGTCTTTCACCCCTCTCTGATGACAAATCAACTTTCCTTCATATCTCTCTGACTTTTCTCCCCAGTCTCCTCTGCTGGTAGGGATCTCATAGTCTTTGGTCATAGGCCATCTTCTCTTTCAATTCATAGATTTTCATTCTTGCATATGATTTTAAACACTCGTAGGTAGCCGAATTCAGGTCTATGTTCAGACTCTGTATTTAATTGCCTATATTAAATTCCTATTCTGTACCTCAAATTTAATTTCTCCCCAGTTAAACTCTTCATTTTTATACCTGCTCCTTTGAATGAACAAATGAACAAGTTACCTTCTGCGGGCAGGTCTTTAATCAAAGGAAGCAAGTCTGATGATGAAAGTTTTAGGCAAAAATCAGGCTGTTAAATGATATGGGGCAGTCTGTATTTTATACAAAGCTCTGTTGTTTATTTTAAAAAAATCCTTCTCTGTTTCATATTGTATATTCATTAGAGACAAAGTATAGTTCCTCAGATATCTCCTCCCCTACTTCCCCAAACATGGTAAGTCCTTAGGGAATGAAGGAGTGAGGGAGATAGTGTGTATCTTCAAAAGAAGACTAGTACTACACAAACTTGCAAAAGGGAGCCACCCTGGAGACAAATCAAACACAGACTTTTGTGAGCGGATGGTGTTATGCGGAGGTTGGAGAACTGGAGTAGGTAGGGCACACGATTTACCTTCCTTTTAGATAGAGAAAAGAAGTGATCATCTATGGTTCTGTTGGAGGAAAATATCTGGGCTTTTGTGGAAGGATAATTGCTATTTTGTGAGGTAGCAAGGCCTTTGAAAGTTCCTAGAGAGACCTAACTGTTCAGTACACAACTGTAGGGAGTGTGGTGAAGGTTTCATTGGCTAAGCTTGAGGTGGGGAAAATGACGTTGCCATTGATACCACTTGCCTTCCAACCCACATAGACTGAGAATAAGATCTCCCTCCTCATTTTTCAAGATCTTCCAAAGTCAAGAATTTTCATATGAGCCAAATATAAGAAGTATTTCAAATACTGCAAGGGCTGTAATTACCATTCTGTGGGATCAAGACGTTTGGCAAAGCACTTTCTTGTCTAGGCTTGATGACTGTGAGGTTAGGATATTTTCTGTGTTGGTGCCTATCATTATTTGAGGCTCAGCATCAACTCAGAATGTATTGTGAATTGCATCCAGGTTGAGGCAACCTTAGTCAGGTCTTTTGTGGGAAAAATTGTTGAAATCGGAGCTGTATTAAAATATGAAAAACCTCTCTCTTAGATACTTGTTAGATTACATTACCTATCTTTGGTGAAGATCCTTTAGTAAACTAGGATGGACACTGGAAAGAATTCATTGTATATTCTGGTTACAAATCCCTTTTAAGATTTGCAAGCATTTTCTTCCACCCTATAGATTGTATTTTCATGGTATTCTTTGATTTAATTTTAACCACATTTAATTTATGTTCTTTCCTGTTTTGGGGGTTGTTTTTAAGAATCCATTTCACAATCCAAGGTCATGGAAATTAGTCTGTTAGTGATGGGTGACAGAAACACAATAGTGTAACTGGCTTAAGAGAGGTAAAGGGAGGGTTTATAAGCTTATGTGACCATGCTGATGGCAAAGCTAGGACCTGGAGACTTAAGCTGTCTGGATCCTCTTTCTCTTCATCTCTTGTCTCCACTCTTTGTGACAATCTCCGCCACAGCTAAGTCCACTGAGTAGCAGAAAGTTCTGAACTCATAATAGCTCCAGTGAGAGAAGCATCTCTTTCCTGCCAGTTCCAGTCAGAGAAATGTCCAGGAAAGGTGCCAATTGCTCAACTTAGGTACCTGCCCTTCTCTGAACTGGTCATTGTGGCCCAGGTATGGGATAGTAATGGGTTTCTTGGGAAAACCCATTAACTTATCTAACATTTAACATTGTCTAAACTGTTTGTATACAGTCATAAAACTAATGATAACAAAATATCTCTAAGAAGGGATGAAACATATTCAAGGAGAGATATGAAGCAATTCTCAAACATTATATTAGATTATGTTATTCATTTAATAAAATCAGCTGTTCTGTTTTCCCTGGCTAGTTGCCTGGGTTTCAGACAAAAAAAAAGAGATGGTTTTACTGCTGAAGTGTGTTGATATACTGTAAGTGATCATTGGTAGCAAGGAAAGAGATAAGTTATCTTTTAAAAAGCTTAGCAACCTAGCATGTTTAGTTTCAGGGACAAAACAAAAACAAAAACAAAACAAAACCCTGTTAAAAACAGCTTTCAGAAGTTGAAGGGAAAGCATGAGAAGTGGATTAAGGGAATCAGATGCAACTAGACACAAATCTGCTTTAACATATATTTACTTTTGAACAAGTTAATCTTTCTAAACCTTTGTGTCTATATTTGCAGGAGAAAACAATGCCTACTGTATAAAAACATTAAAGAAGTTTATGTTGAGGAACATTTTACTTTGGGGACATAGTAGGTGAGCATAAATGTTTTTTCTTTTGACCTTTTCCATATTTTTGGCATAATAAATAGTGATTGTAATGATGATCTTGAATTTCTAAGTCAGATTACATTCAGTCCAGTGTACTCTGTGTTGGGAAAGTAGGGAAATTTTAGTGAGATTTGTGTAAAATGATGACTAAAATGAAAGGCTAAGCTTCTAAGGTAGTAAGGTTAATCTTGATAATTCACTTACACAGTAAGGCATTTTTTCCCCATAACTACAACATGTAAGGATTTGAGAGTGCCAACTGGGCACTCTAATATGTAACAACAATATGTAACAACAATATGTTTAGTTGTGTGAGTTCCTTTTAGATCTGTGTTATTAATCCTTTATCACTCTTGTGGAGGGTGAAAATTTAGTTGGGCTTCTTTTAGTTTTTTCTGTTGTCTCTTTTGCAGTACAGAAGCTTTTTAGTTTGATGAAGTCCCATCTGTTTATGTTTTCCTTCAATTTTTTGCCTTCTGCAGATGATCACAGGAAGGGATTTCTGAATTGTATTTCATGGAGGGTTTTGCCCAAGTTTCCCTCTATGTATGTTATAGTTTCAGGTCTGATATCTAAGTCTTTTATCCATTTTGAATTAATTTTTGTACATGGTGTGAGAGAGATATCTTGGTCCACTTTTTTTCATGTCTTAGTCCAGTTTTCCCAGCACCATTTGTTGAAGAGGCTATCTTTGTTCCAATGTAAGTTTTTCCCTCCTTTGTCAAAGATTAATTGGCTATATGTGTGTGGCTTTATTTCTGGACTCTCAATTCTGTTCCATTGGTCTGATTGTTGGTTGTTGTACCAGTACCATGCTGTTTTAAGTATTATGGCTTTGTAGTATAGCTTGAAGCATGGAATATTTAGGCCTCTCTCTTTTTTTGGAGAGGAGGTTTTTTGATATTCGAGATCTTTGTTATTCCATATGAATTTTTGTAATTTTTATAACAACACTCTCTTACTTATTAGTAGCCACTTTGTTCTGTCAACTTTCCATGATTTCATGCTCTATCAAACTTTCCCCCTTACACAAACTGACACAGATCAAATGCTGATTATTGGAGTAAATTCTCTCTACCTCATGGAAGCCATGAGGTCAGTCAAGTTCTGGCTGACCAATCATCTGAGAAGAGAGGAGATCTACTCTGTCCTGTACCATTGCTGTCAAGAAGTCTTACAGGAAGGCTGTTGGGGGTCTCCAGGTGTCCCCCAGGCCTTATTCTTGGATACTTTGATCTAAGATCCTAGAGTAGGCTTCAAGTCATGAACTTCTAAACAAAACTTTGCTTGGGTTGATCTGATAAAGAAGGAACACCTGATTAGGCCCTTCTCTTTCAGATTCCCTGCTCTCCTTCTTCTAGGCCATTGCGCTCTCTTGGTTTCTTATAAGCTCTCTGTTCTTCTCGTTATCCACTTCCCCTTTATAAGTTCTATATGTCCCCCCTGGTTCCCTTATTTCATTTCTTATTTATTCTGATGGTGTTAATGTATTTATTCTGATGATAACCATGCATAAATCTACATTTCTAGACTCACCACCATCACCATAGTTTTCATATATACAGCAGCCTGTAGCATTTTCTTCACTCCTAAGTAGCTCTCACTCAGCATCTTTCTCATCCTTCCTCCTCTCTCCCAAATCTGTTTTACCGCTGTATTTCCATCCCAGTGAAAGGCATGTCAATTTACCAGCCATGCAATCCAGAAACCTGGGATTTATCTCTGTTTCTCACCGTTCCAGTTCAATATTGCTAATATTCTGTTAGTCTTAGTAAGCCAGCATTATTAATAATTTAGTTAAATTTCATGATCTCCAGAGTCCTGCTTTAAATCTCTCTAACTGACAATCAGTTCTTAGGCCCAACAATTCTACCTGGCTATTTTAATTTTTGATCTATCTTCCTATTGTGTAACATATCTGGTCTGTCCTTTCTATCCTACTCTTTCTGCCTTAATCCAGTCCTCTAAATGGTCTTTCTGCTGCAGTCTTGCCCTTCTTCAATCCCTTCTATGTAGTAGCAAGATCAGAAAACCTTTCTAAAGTAAACCACAACCCAAGTAAGACTTTGGCATTTGCTCCCTGGGTTAGACACTCCCCTCTAGCACTCTCATAGGGCATATCTTGTGTAATACTTCGCCATATCTGTTTTCTCCTAGTTCCTGAAACTGATAAACATCTTAATTTCTTAATTCACTTTAGGCAACTGAAACAGTAGCTAATCAGGTGTTCTCTCTGTGCTTAGTCTCAATATATTTAGTATTCACAGAGGATTCATTTCAGCTATTCTCAGCACCTTGCTGAGTTCCTCCCAGCTACAACTCTCACTGATGATGATGAGTGCTTCGGGGCAAGGGAATTAGATGAAAAATGGTCTCAGAATTTCTATTGACATAGGGATTAAGAAGCTATATTAACGTGGGAAGTAGAAGTCTGTGGAGGGCCATGGGAGAGCTTTGGGAGAACTGGTGCTAAGTACAAGTGGGTTGATCTTCAAGTGGAGATGAATGCTACACACTGAAATTCTCCCTGTGGAGTGATCTTGGTTAATTAAGAACAGGTTAAGGGTCATAAGAGCCTCTAGAGCCAACAATAAAGTATGCTGGCTGGCAAATTGAAATAAACAACAGGCTCCTTTGTTAAAAAGTTAAATGGAAAAGTTTATTCAAATTTAACTTGCTACAATATGTAGTGATAGTTAATGACATATAAAAACCAACCACATATTACAAATTATTTTCTACAAGATTTATAGAATACATAGGATTTTGGAAACCAAAATTTTAAAATAATACACAGATGTAGGATTCACAAATTTCAGGAAGTGAAAAAAATGTATTATAAAAATTGTCCCCTCCCCAGAAGTAAACCTCAGTGGTTTCTTGTTTTCTAGATAGTCTGTTATGACACAGATAACAAGTAAATAGTTTTTATTGATATAAGCATCTCTACTTCACCAATACTAGTATACCACCCATTATATAATATATAGTCTACAAATGAAGAATATAGGATTCTATTTCTGAGGAATGTATTAGTAAATTTCATGACAGCATTTTTTTCTAAGTTAAATTTCCCCTTTGTCATATAAAAACAAAGCAACATGAAATTTAACAATGATATAAAAAAGGAGAAAAGTATACATATAGTTTGAATTGCTTTATTGCAACCTTCAGCAAATACAGTCAATGATAAATGGTTAAGAGGTTTCCTACTAAAGTCAGGATGCCCACTCTTACCACCCTATTATAGCTAGGATGTCCCAGCTAGGGTAGTTAGGTAAGAAGAAAGACATTCACATTCGAAAAGAAAAAGTAAAATTACCTGTATTTGCAGATGATATGATCTTATATAGAAAAAATTCTAAAGACTCCATCAAAATACTGTTAGAATGAATATATGAATTCACTAACATTGTAGAATACAAAACTCAGTTCTATACACTAATAATAGCTATCTGGAAAAAGCAATAAAGGCAATTCCATTTATAATAATACTAAAATACTAAAATTCTATCATAAAAAGAAGACAACCTACTGAGTTAAAAAAATTGTACATCATACAAATATGCATGTCTGACAAAGTGCCAAGATTTACAAAGAACACATACAACTCATCAACAAGAAATCAAATAATTAAAAATGGGCAGAAGAGCTAAGTAGATACCTTTTCAGAGAAGACATACAGGTGACCAATAAGCCCATAAAAAAATGCTCATCATCACTGTCATGGAGGAAATGAAAATCAAAATCACGAATTAACATTTAACTACTATAGTCAAGAAAGCTTAATTGATATAAAGATGACATATATGATAGAGTCCAGAAATAGACTATTTTTCTCATCAAGTGGTTTTTGTCAAATGTGTAAGGTAATTCAATGGTGGAAAGAAAAAAATATACTTTTCAACGAATATTGAAGCTATTGGTTATAAATATAAAAATGATGATTTGTACCCTTGCCTTCCATCATAAAATATTTCAAGCACAAACTGAATGATAGACCTAAAAGTTAGAGCTAACATGAAACTTCTGAATAGTAGGAAATTTTTATGATTTTTTCATTAGTCAAAGCTAAGGATGGACATAAATTCTGTAGAAAAAAAATGTATGTATAAATTCAACAAAATTAAACATACAGCGTTTAGATCTGTTATTTATTTTCTCTCAGCTCCAAACCCATTAGTCTCTGCTGTGTGATAATGAAGTTGCAATATGTAAATATCTTGACAAGTTAGTATGTGGGACTTTATCAGTAGGGGGCACTAGAGTAACGTAGCAAGATGATACCAACAGGAACTTTTTGGGGTAATGGAAATGCTATGCACTAATATAATCACTCATCTCCGTAGCTATTTAAATTAATTAAAATTGGTGCTCATAATACAACTCCTCACGGGGAAGTCACATTTCAAGTGTTTAATAATTAGTGTGGTCAACGGATACCTTATGAATCTATGTAGGTTTTCATTATCACCAAAGTTCTAGAAGACAACCAACACTGCTCTGTGTGTTTACTATGTTAAAGAATAAAACTACAAGCATTTATCAAAACTCATCAAATTTTACCCTTAGACTTAGAGAATTTTGTTAGATGTACTTTGTACTTCAATAAAAAATTTAGCAAAGGGCTATTACTTCTTTATTAAAAAGGGCTTTCCAGAATTTCAGTTATTTTTACTCCAGAAAAAAAGAATCTTAAAAAAAAATTCTTACTAACATCAGTGTTGCCCTCACCCTTTGTTTTATTGTTTGAACCGAGCTAAACAGTATTTGTAATTTTGCATTTAACATCTATTCTGAATTTCTCTTTTAAAACCAGGCTTTGTAAGTCTTATCTTGCTTTAGAGAATTCAAAATGCATTCTTTAGAGTTTTAAACAATTTTCTAATGATTTTTTTTTCTATATTGCTTGTGAAACAATATCCTTAGAGAACTACTAACCACTTGAAGGTGCTTTTCTCAGGTCGTTTAGATAATTGTTAAAAATCATTTGATAAATGAAATAAAACCTTTTTATCTAGTTAACTCCCAGATGCTAGATAATTACCTTTCCCAGAAAAATAAATATCTTTTCAGCGAGAAAAACCATGGGGAACGACTCTGTGGAGGTGGTGAGACCTAGAGGCCCTATCTCTCTTGTTCAGCTTATTACATTGTGAACACCTCAGCGGTCGGTATCTAACACTCAACAAATTTCTTTTGAATGAGTGACTGAATGAATGAGGGAATGTAGGCACCAAGGGAAGTCTGTAGCTGGTTTTATTATTATTTTGAAACAGGATGCATGTCACCAACAAAGAACAGAAGAGAGTTGGGAAACACATACCTATTATTTTTCTTTTACTCAAACATCTTCCGCCTCCACCCAGGTTTTTTTTTTTTTTTTTTTTTTTTTCTTTTTTGACTGCCTACCCAAACCAATTTCCTAATTGCAAACTCTATTCCATTTACAATGACAAAATCCAAAATAGAAGGCATATTCTAGGTATTTAAAGTAGTAAAACTGACCTTCTGTGTGCCTATGTGGTTAAAACATTTGAAACAATTTAAACTACTACCTCAGGGATCCTGCTACCTGCCAAACTGTTACCCCTTGCTGCATCTAGCCACCTCAATATCAATGTGCTTAGATGCAAAAACTTCTCTTTCCAGAATTCCCTGCTCCTGGTCTGCTTTTTACAGCTTTGTAACAGAAACTGTGTTACCAAAACACCAAACTAGAAACAGCAGAGTTACTAGATTATTCTTTCTTTCCCACCTTTTAGAGTCAAGTAATTGCTAGTTCTTCTTAGTACATTTCAAACTGAACTGCCTCATAAGTCCAGAAGCGTTACTGGAGGTGGATGGAGGCTGAAGGAACAGACTGGAAATTTGGTAGCTAAGAAGTGGTGGTTCTCTTGGGACACATTATCAAAAAGTGTACTTGCTAATTTTTCATAATACTTGTTAACACTATGATGAAAAATCTTGGAGAAAATAATGTGAGGTCAGTACCAAACCAAGAACACTTGTATACTGCCAAGCTTTCCTAACCCAGCTCTAGATCCTGACCTTCCTGTCCAGTTTTACTCCATATTAACTATGTCTTGGTACAGTTTCTTTGAATATCACCTCCACCTTCCACCAGAACAGTTTTCTCGGACCCATTTTAATTTTCCACTTGCCCAAAGTTTCTGGTGCATATACCAGAATTGTACCTACTAGACTGTCTCATAATCATTGTCCATCTGTATACCTCCTTTTCTTGCTCGAACTCTAGCTCAGAGCTTGTAAAGACTTATTTAGACTTTGACACATGATAGATGATTTTCATTTGCTGATATAGCCCCCTGGATTTATCTAAATGATGGGCTGCAGCAAAGGTTAAGAGGCATGTAGATTATTTGTGGTTGTGAATGCCAAGCATGTGTACCACAATGCCAGGAAATGAATACAAGTTATTTCTTCTAATCTTCTCAAGTGAGTATTTCACCAAATTCAGCAATTTGTTATTAGCAGCAAGTTGCTAGTATAGCTCCCCCTCCCCTCCCCAGGGCAGCAACTCCACACAGGTGTGTTATGAGGGCTAGTATTCAGGCTCGTGAGTTCCTGAGAGCTGGGACTGTGTCACAGTCTTGTCTGTAACCCTGGCAGCCAGCCCTTTCTGACAATAGCAGGTGCTCAATATGTCTTTGTTTAAGTGGTGCATGAATGGTGAATTATAGAGTGATTTTTTAAAAAAAATTCTTGGCATTCGCAAAGAAACAAACACAAAATCTGGGCTTGATGACCTCTATATGTTCCTTATAGTCTAAAGACAGCTCCTAAGGCCAGTGTCCTTTAGAATAGTGTGTCCTTCCAAATTAAGGGCACAACAGAGGTTACTATTTGTAAGAAGTAATATACAAAATAGCTCAGGGTTTGGCCCACTCCTAAAATGTTACTTTTACACTAGTGAGTAGATTCTAGTCTGTCACAAATATCTTTGGAATTCATATGGAATCCACCAGGAGAATTCATAGATCTATTCCATATTCTTTTGGTCAAATGATTACATAATACTTTGAGGAATTATCATTCCCAAGTGGTCACCATTACAAATAGTCATGTAGAACATGACTGTAATACTGTGTTCACTACTTGATAATAAGTAACTTTAACTAGTCACTCTTTTGTTGAGGCTTTAAATTGTGGATGTGGCCAATAATCTCTAATCTCATTGGTTCTATGGTTCCAGCACACTTCTGCTACACTACTTTGGTGCCCTTCTATTGGTTCTAAAATCCTGGGTTCTAACAAGTTTTGAGAGAATTTTCAGAATAGATGGATAAGTTGTCTCCAGAAAAGTGACAGGCATCATGCTAATCTGCCTTTTAGTCCTTTTGTCTGTCAGGTATGAGTGAAAAAAATAACAGCTTTACTTGAGAAGATTGAATCAGTGTGGTCAGGTCAGGAGATAACTTAGCTTCATTTATGCAAGTGAATAGTTAGGGTAGACACTGAAGATGTAACATTTACTGATCAAGAATTTTAGAGCATTGAAGTGGAAAATCGAGAAGGGAATGTCAAGTTGAGTGTTGGGTTGAATTTTGGGGATATACTAAGCAGAATGGAAAACTCAGTGATTTTGGAAGAGCTTGGAACTTCTGAAAGGGCAGAGATAGAGTTATAAATATGTGGTCTCTGTCTCCAGAGGGAGAAGAGGGTTTTAGAACATTTAACCCAGTGATAGACTTCTTAGTTCTATTTCACTTGGTTTCTAAATTTTAGAACAGAGAGACTTTTAGGTAAGAGGAGGAGTAAGTTCTAATTTTGAATTTGTGGTTCAGGTAGAACTTAATAAATTTGCTAGTAGAAACCTTTAGCATTCTGAAAATATTAAGGTATTGAGACTAATGATGCACAACTGGTTGATAAATAAAAACTAAAAACCTGTTTTTTCTCCAAATTCTCAAAATTGTTTTTTGACCTCCAGGAGATTACCAGTCACTGGTCTACCTGATCAGTCAAACATTGGGCAAGTTTCCTTTTTTGAATTAATTGAAATTAGACTTGATTTGCCGAGCTGTTTTCATAACTTGGACTCAAGCCTTACTTTTCAGTTTATACAATTAAGTTCTCTGTGAACTCTTGTTACACAATAATGAAAAATACTATACAGAGGGACCTTAGTAATTTCCCATAATTGCTAGGAGAGCCTTTGCAGTGTATTACACTTCATAATTCAGTGAGTAAGTAAACAAACAGACATGGTAAACTGACAAGGGTGTGTTGTCTCTGTGAAGATGCTTAATCGCATAATCAAGTTCCAAGAACTACTGGGCATGTATGCTAATGGTTTGAGTAGTACTCTACACAAAAACAAACACTTCATTACCAGACTTCATTGGAACTGGTGATAATTGTGACCTTAGAATGGGGAAGGTATCTTTGCTTTAAGAAAAATGTATTTGATGTGAATATTAATCATGTAAACAAAGGAAAGGAATAGCTGATTTAAAAGAAATCCTTTTGTTCAACAGACTATTGTAGACCATTTTCAAAAGCACTTGGAAAATGGTATTTATAGTGTTTGAATATTAATAATGAATATGTTAATGACAAAATGACTTATTTATTAAGGAACTCATGAACATTTTCTAACAATTCCAGCCTGACTTCACTCCTTGGTCTGTTCCCAATGCAATTGCAGGTCTATATTTAGTGAACCCCACACTTGCATCCAGTTAGTATACATTTTATTATGGTTAATCCATTGTTAGGTTTTTGTTTTCTCTCAAATCCGGGTATAAAAATAGGTGAGATTCTATGGAAGGAGGCTATATTGATACAAATATTTAGACTTGTGAGTTCTTGATACTAATACTTTGCTTTGGCTTGTGATAATTTCAAATTACTTGGAATGGTTAAATATGACTGGATAAATTGAATTTGTAAGTTAAATTTTAATTTTTCTATTCTGAGTATAAGAGCATCTAATGATATAATATTATGAATTGAAGTAATAAAATTTGGAATACAAATATAGAAATAACTTTGTAATATGATCTAGATTTTAAGTCCCTTCATGAAAGAGATCATATCTGTCTTTTAGCCATACTACCTATTAGAGGTATCAACTTATTGTGAGTATTCAACAAACATCTGTAACAAGTGGAAAAATATAACAAATAATTGACATATTTTTGACAAATAGAAAACATTGACAGTTTGACTAAGCATTGCATTCAGTATTTTTTATGACCCAAACTACATAGTTAGTGATGCTTATTTAAATTAACTTCTTATGTAAAATTAAGGACTTTCTGCCTGGAGTACATCTTCTGGTCTAAGTGTAGATGATCAGCAAATACCACAAAAATTATTTACTTACTTACATGTGGATACAAAAACACCAAGAAATCTAACAAGTCAGGGTGCTCCAACTAGATCTTATACCCAGACAAATCTGTCTTGTGAAAGAATAATTGATTATCCATAAAAAAATGGAAATGCATTTAGGTTATGTATATTAGGGATGAAAACTTCAATACATTCTTTTCTTCTTAGATTAATTTGGTCTCAATGTAGAGCCGTCAGCACTTGAGAAAAGACCAAGTTTTCTTACAGAATTACAAGATACTGTACTAGATACAAAT
Source organism: Uropsilus gracilis (assembly GCA_004024945.1). NCBI lineage: Eukaryota > Metazoa > Chordata > Mammalia > Eulipotyphla > Talpidae > Uropsilus > Uropsilus gracilis. The sequence continues at coordinate 74,469 of PVHY01003743.1, forward strand.
ATAATACTAGATACAATTACAAGATAATGTACTAGATACTGGCTAATATTACAAAGTGTCATATTGCTCTGTGGCAGAGTCCATATTCCCATTATTTTCTTTCCTTGTTTATATGGATCTTACTAACAGGAATATAATTGAAAAATACAGATCATCCCAATAAAAATAAAACTAAGATATAATGCCATTGTAAGTGTTCCTAAATGGTTGTAGTTGGAGAAGAAGCATTCAGATATTTTATTTTGAAAAGAGTTACCTTAAATTCATTTACTATAACATATAGAAATCTGATTTTTGCATACTCTGACCTGAATCAGATATTGCTTATTCATATAATCAATGAGTACATACAGTTTCAGAGCTGCATAAGACACTAGCTTTGTGACTAAAGAAGTGAAGAAGGTGAGGTGGGACTACTTGTTTGATATCAGCTAGTCTGAGTCAGTTAAAATGAGTCAGACTAATTTGAAAAAGTAGATTGATACCTCAAAAGACTTAGAGGTGTGTGGAAGAGCAGCGTGGTGTAGGAAAAGCGATGGAATAATAGTTCTTTTAGGGTTTATTATCCTTACTATTGCAGAGTGGTCACTGTAATGACTGTTGCTGAAACAAGGAGCTCAGTGTCCCATTTACTACCTCTTGTATCCTGAGCTGAGCGCTGACTGACTTCTTGCCCCATTCTCAAAACAGCACTGAACTGAGCAACAAAAGCAGAAAGTTTCAAACATGATCTGCCTGAGCCCAGATGAAACCATTTTTCTATTCGTGTTTGGGACAGAATTTGAAGTCTGTAAGATTTTACATTATGTAGACGTCAGTGGCTTTTTCAATGCATGACATTTGAAGTATTGGTCCTTTCCCTTGCTTTTCCATGAGTGGGCATATATATATGAAAACAACTAAGACTTTGAATCTTCTACTTTCATTGTCAGTAAAAGAAGCAGAAATGACAGCGATAAAAATTCTTGGCTTTTATTCTGAATCAATGACCAACCCTTTCATATCCAAGTAAGCGCATGTGACAATAAGCAGTGGTCTGTAGCACCATTATCACTGAAGGCCAGCCAGCAATTTTGTTATAAAATCTTCTGAGGCAGCTTGTAATTTGGCTGTTTTAATTAAACCATACCAGCCCAGACTGCAGAGGGAAAGTACTAGGAATTTTCCACAGAACCATCATTTTAAAACAACATTATACTGTGGGTTTGATGTCAGAAATCATAACAGTATTTAATGTCAGAGAGTTGGCATAATAGTGAGCTTGAGTGGCAGCTGGCATGCTTGGGAAATTAAATAAAAATTGATATGCTTATTTGTCTTTTGAACTGTCACATCAATACATGCACCTTTTGCTATTTCAACTCTGCTATGTTGTGGGCCATTTGATTGCAATCAGCAGTTAACTCTGCATTATTAGCAAGAGACTGAATTTTACTCTGTTTTCTTCTTTTTTTCAAACCTTGAATGAGGCTAATGGTGATGATAAATTTACCAGTACAAACTGGGGCCATAGAAAAGGTAAATGTCTTGATATAATTTATCTATTCAGGGAGTTTAGTATATGAAACAGCTAGTGATTGGCAAAGGCTGCCATTATTGAATGTTTACTTTGTGCTGGGTGCTAGAGTAAAAGCTCTGCTATTCCTTCATTTCAGACTTAGAACTTCTCTATAAAGGAAGACACCAGTACCATTTCATAAAAAAGGACTAGCTGACCAAAGTCCCTCAGCCAGTAAATGGTTTGTCTGTGATTTCAACTCAGGTTCACTTAATCCTTGAACCCATATTTTGAAGTGTGATTACTTCATAATACATCTTGTCACATACTAGTCCTCTCTTTGATAAGTTACTAGAAATCAACTTCTTTTCCCAAGATTCCTAATTGGAATGAGGCCTTTCTTACTTTTCCTTTTAATCAAAGGTAAAATCTACTGGGTGCTGTGGCACATGCCTATAATCCAGGTGCTGGGAGGCTGGGACCAGGGATTGCTTCAGTCCATGGGTTAGAGACTACTCCAGGCAATTTAGCAAGACCCAATCTCAAAAAATTGCCGGGCGTGGTGGCACGTGCCTGTAATCTCAGTTACCCAGGAGGCTAAGGCTAAGGATCAATTGAGTCCATGGGTTTGGGACTACCCCAGGCAACATAGTGAGACATAGTCTGAAAAAAAAAAAAAGGTAAAATTTATTCTAGAGTTACATACAGAAAATTCAGGAGTTAATGTAAACCGTTCTACTTTCAGTTTAAGAACAGTCATAAAACAAAATAATTTTGCAAAAGTTATAATTTTTATGTTTATTTTACTTCTGTAGTATGTCTAGATGGGAAAGAAGAAAAAAGCAGGATGGGAGTGAAGGAAGGGGGCATATAGCTCTAGAATAAATTTTACCATTTTTTAATTACTATGTGAATGATACTGAACAACTGATTTGGTAGTATAGAACTTCTTAATTCATTCAATTGTCACTGTAAAGTGTAGTCTTATATATCTACCAGCTCATGATTAATTTCTGATTCATTAACCTGCCTTTTCTGACAATTTGTCTTTAGAAACTTCCAATAGAAATGAAAAATGAGTATTAGCTAGTTTAAATAATCTGAATCCCAGATGAAGCACTAGAGCCAATTTATATAAGGAGGCTGTAATTCATTAAACTTTAAAAGACTATTCAACATTTGGGCCTTGAATTCTTAAGAATATATTTTAGATTTGAACCTAGTACCAAATAATTCACATTTATATTCATTGTGTATAATTAGTATGGTAGTAAAATAGGTGAGATGTGAGTTTTTAATAGTCATGGGTAAAAAAAGAAAAAAGAAAGAACACATGTTTACCCACTTAGTGAACTATACTTCCTGTGTAACTGTTAATAACAACATTTGTTGTTTTAAGTGCCTCTGTCTGAAAGGTTAACTTTCCTTTGCTAATGTCAGAAGCATGCAGTCCATAGCTGGTTGTATCAGTCGGAATCAAGACAGGAAATAAATGGCTCACTTACATTGAGTAATGGAGGCGAGTTTAATGAAAGGATTGTTTACAAAGATGTAGGCATGGCAGACAAGGTCAAAGTGAACCAGCAAGGAATGATGAAGTGCTATAGAAGGAGTCATTATCTTCATAGGCTGAAGCAATAAGAGAAGAGAACAGTTACCAGAGCAGAGAAGGCTTAGGGTGTAAGTACGGAGGGAGAGAGAGAAGAGAGGAGAGCCCAGTGCATGTAAAAGAGAGTCTGTCTATCAGGCCTTGTGTGGCCTCTGGTAGAGGGAGTCAAACCAAGAGGCTTAGAGTCTCTCCCTTATCTTGATTTCCCACCAGTACCTCTCCTTGGCTGAACCTAACTGGAACAAGAAGACAGCACAGTTCATTAATGCAATTCAACCTCTGGAGCACAGAACAGTTAAATGAAGGCTGGAAAGTGAGTCTGCTCTGGAGATGCAAGTGAAAATATTCAATTCACAGGCTGAATATGATCTCAGTTGCCTACTTTCATGCATCTGGGGGTCAATAAATTTTATTGACGCAAATATCCACATAAAATTATTTCTAGAACTACAGTTCAAGTTTCCATTTCAGTCTGGAAAAGCTCTATCTTGAACTGGATGGATGAACTTTGGGGCAGTTCATTTAAGGGCACTAAGATTTTATCTAATATTTTCCTCTAAGAAATAAGATAAAACCTGCAAGACCACATTGGCTCTAGTGGGCAGCTGGGTCATGACTTGTAAAGTCTGTGACTACTGTGAGTTAGAAATGGGAAGATACTGGCAATAGGTCAAGCAAACAACAATTGTCTTTATAGATCACTATCACTCTCCTGAAAACTACCAGGCAAATGGGAAAAGGAAAAACAAATGTCCTACCTCTCTGAATTTAAAATGTTAAACTGTTAGAAGAGCCCATATTAAAACAAAAACAAAAACAAACAAACAAACAAAAAAAAAACCGAGCAGCAACAAGTGCTGGTGGGGATGTGGAGAGAAAGGGACACTGGTCCAGCCACTGTGGAAAGCAGTGAGGAGGACCCTCAAACTAATGAAAATGGAGCTACCATTTGACCCAGCAATTGCTCTTTTAGGAATCCACCCAAAGGGGACCTCAATGCTTGTACAAAGGGACACCTGTATTTGGATGTTTTTGGCAGCACTATTGATAATTGCAAGGATATGGAAGCAATCCAAATGTCCCAAAACAGATGAATGGATGAAAAAGAAGTAGTATATGTACACAATGGAATATTACTCATCAATTAAAAATGACAAGTTTAATGATTTTATGATAACATGGATGTGCCTAGAAGAAATCATATTAACAGAAACAAGTCAGAAAGAAAAAGACAGAATCCAAATGGTTTCACTAATATATGGGACATAGGAAAAACAAACAAAAAGTCAGGAGGAAAAGTCAAAGCAAGCTAAAAAACAAACTGAAGTTCACAACTTGGGTGGAGGGGAGTGAGGGAGGGAATGATCCAGGAGGGGAGAGCCCCGGGAATTACAAAGATGTGCAATAATTATCTATATAATAAAGTATTTAATAAAAATTCCTGTTAGAAAATTTTGGTGTTTTTAAAATGCACCATCTAACAGTATATACAGCCTTACTATCTCTGTCTTCATGTGAATACAGTCCATCGGGTAATGACTCTGGTCTGTTTCATCTACAAGGTTTGCCAAGAAGAGACTACCTATAATTTGGCTCATCCTTTCCTGTCCAAACTCCTCTTTCACCATTCCTCCTGTGCACAGGCACATAAGCAGATGTACAACCATGGCCAGACATACTCCCATCTCCCAGCCTAAGTTACCTTCTTAACTCTAGTTTTTGCATAAACTGTTCCCCTACAAGGAACACTTTCTGTTCCTTGTACCTTTCCCTTTTTACTACTTATTAATGGTACAAGACATTGAAGACCATAAAATATCAGGGGGTATTTTTAGTTTTTAATCGCTGAAACTTCAGGACCTTATCTTGTGGGTGACATACAATACCTTCTTATTATTTGTTGAATTAATAAATGAATGAAGAAAATAGCAATAGGAAAAATTTTAGTCACCAATGCTTGTTCTAAAGTTAGTTCCGTTTAGGTGGTCTCATTTAAACTGCTAACAGTTCATGGTTGAGGTGCCAGGAGAACTATGGAGACTGCAATGATGTCAGAAAAAAATTTAATCCATAAAAAATTAAAAAAAGAAAATAAAATGTCGTGTCTGAATAGTTCACAAATACAACTCAGTTCCTAAATAAACAGCAGAGCATTAGAAGATGTTTTGCTCTGCATTTCTTAAATAGTTGCTGAAGGTGGCTGCTGCTTGTGCTTGTCAGATACTCAACCCATCTAGATTACTTGTCACAAACCCATCTAGATTGCTTGTCTAAACCTTATCTCTCCCAGACCTTCTGAATCAGCATCTCTGGGGGTGGACTCTGGGAATCTATGTTTAATTATCAGCACCCTCCATCCCCCAGGTAGAGGTTCTGGTGCACACTCAAGCAGGAGAAGCTTTGCTCAACCGTGGAGGGATGGTCTTGGAGCTGCCTAGAACTTGTGATCTTGTCATAGGCCTGCTCATCAACAACCTTGAGTTTGTAAATGATATTTGTAAATATGCACAGCTTTATGCTTTAATTTTTTATGACTTGTAGGCTTTCCCCTGGGGAGACGTTTAATTTTCCTAGGCTGTTTTAGATTGCAGGGTCTTACTCAGTTGATTAATTTTTAATTGGAGACTCATGCTGAGCTATTTCCAGACTATGAGTGGAGGTAGTTCTTTACTATTTTCCCACTGGAATTCTGATTAATGCATTTTCTCTGTAGTCCCTGTGGACCACCAATTTTCTCATCCTTCAATTATGTCCATTCTGTTGAGAGGGAGGCAGAAATTTGGGGAAAGGTAGTCACAGTGAAGCAACAATGAGATATGCTAGCTGGTAGAGTGTCAAGTCCTTCTTTTGCATTGCTCTTCAATATGAATTTACTTGTGTGTTTCCATGGAATCTTCTGATATAGTTCTCTTTGTTCCTGAAATTTCTTACTTTTAGTGGAAGATTTATTGCTCTAAAAATCAAGCATTTAACTCCATCTAAAATTTCTCACACTTTCTAATATGCATCCCAGTCTGGAAATTGATGGTCAGAATCATTTTGGTTAGCTGGTTATGCTGACTTTTCTACTTAGGCGAATTACTCAAGCCCAGTGAGTCATTTTCTACAACAGCTCACTGTGCCTTGAAATTCAGAATGGTCAACTGACTTCTCATACAGGTCACCTGGTGGGCTCAATATTACTCCTTGTGAGTCAGACTTAAAATTTTTGTATAAAGCTGTGTTGACTTATAAAATGCAAAAGAAGCATTGCCTGAGCCCCCAGAAGGAGAGTGGCTAGTTTTCTATTGCTGTGCAACAAAATTACCAGAAAGTAGGTCGGGCATGGGGCCATGCACCTTTAATCCCAGCCTGGGAGGCTGAGCCTAGGAATCACTTGAGTCCACAAGTTTGAGACTACCCTGGGTAACATAGCGAGACCTAGTCTCAAAAATTAGCTGGGCGTGGTGGTATGCACCTGTAGTCCCGGTTACCTGGGAGGCTGAGGCTGGGGATAACTTGAGTCTGCGGGATTGGGACTATCCTAGGCAACATAGCAAGACCTAGTCTCAAAAAACAAAAACAAAATAACAAACCTCTCCCCCCCAAATTACCAGAAAACTAGGAATGTCACCAACACTAAACAGTGCTCACAGTTCCATAGATCAGAAGTCTGACAGGAGTTTAACTGGATTCTCTACTTAGGATCTTACATAGGGGAAATCCAGAGGTTAGCCCTGGGGACCAGGGGAGCTTTCATCTGGAGACTGTGGTACTTCCACTCTCCTTCAGGCTGTTGACAGATTCAAATCCTTGCAGCTATGAACAGAGGTTGCCATTTCTTTGTTGACTATTGACTAGACTCTCTCTAGCTCTTAGGGGCTGTTCTCTGGTCCTTGTAAGTGGCCCCTCTAATCTTCTAAATCAGCTATGGTTCCTCAGATTAACTTAAGATTCAAATTTCTCCGACTTCAAGTTCAGGTATCAACCAGGGAAATGCTGCTTTAAAGGGCTCATGTCAGACCAGACCATATGTTCTCTGTACCTTAAGATCAATTGCTTTGGAACTTTTTATCTAAAGATTTTCTTTGCTGCTCTACCTAGATTAGTGTTTGACTGAATAACTAGAGGAAAAGAATGTTGGGATTCCATCCTTTAACTCTGTCCAAAATAGACAGGGATGTTATTTAAAACAAGATAATCATTATAATTCATATATTATGTTACCATGTAAATTATATAGAATTTACATGATAACATATAATACTTCACATTATATATAATACTTTATATAATATATAATATATAATACTTTATATTATATAAATATAAATATTTATATAATTTTTTTTGAGACTAGGTCTCGCTATTTTTACCCATGGAACTGCAGGTTCACGTTGCCCGGGGTACCATGGACTCAAGCAATCCCCAGTCTTAGCTTCCCAGGTAGCTGGGATTACAGGCAAACATCACCACACCCAGCTATTTTTTGGGACTAGGTCTGCTGTGTTGCCCCGAGCAGGACTCGAACTGCAATCCCTAGCCCCATCCACTTCATAGGCTGAAGCTTACGGGCATGAGCCACCGTGTCCAGTTAATATAATAAAATATTATTATATATAATATATAATAACATTATATATAATATACATTGTTTATAATGTATATATATGCTACTTTATATATATTACTCCATTATATATTATATATATTAGTTTCATTTCCAAATACAATATCAGCAGGTTATAGCCTCTTCAAACAAGTATCCAATAATGGCAAATATCCAAGAGGGAAAACAAAACAAATCACAATAAAACTGTACATTAGCCATGTACATTAAGAGAAAGGTTTATAGCTATTTATCTTTTCCTTTTTTCTTTTTAAAATAAATACTTTAAATCATTAACAGGTTCACAAGACCAATGTGTAACAGTTTCTACAGTATCATTTTCTGCCTCCTTTTTTATTCTCAAATGATGTACCCAAGGTTTGATACCTGCAAGCTTTAAAGAGGTGTGTGTGGTTAACAATACATCATATGGACCTGACCACTTTTCAGACAACTGAGTTTGGGCATCTCCAATCTGCCAGGTTTTAAGTAAAACCTGGTCGCCAACTCTAAATGGATGTAATGGTTCATCTGGGGGTAAGGCAGTTCTAGAGAGTGCAAAGTTATATGTGATTGCCAGAATCTCCTGAATATGTTCCATGTATTGTTTGATCCTGCACTCCTGCTCAATTTCTGGTGTCACATTCAGAACTGAGGCCTGGAAAAGTCTCCCAAAAACAATTTCAAAAGAACTCAGCTGCAGCCTGCTTCTAGGTGCCACTCTGAACCAAAGAAGTGCAAAGGAGAGTACCTGGTCCCATCGCAAATGTGTCTCTTGGCACAGTTTTGCCAAGGTCTTTTTCAACGTGTGGTTCATTTTTTCTGTCTGACCAGAAGATTGTGGCTCCAGGCAGCATGCGGTGTCTAGCTTACCTGCACAGAACTATTTACCTTTTGATTGACTTCAGAGACAAATGCAGGTCCATTATCACTCTGTATGGTTTGGCAGTCCAAAACGAGGAATTACTTCCTTTAATAATAGTTTAGCAATGTCTGAAGCCTTTTCAGTTCTAGTAGGAAATGCTTCCACCCATCCTGAGAAGGTGTCTACAAAAACTAGTAGATAATTATAGTTACCATTCATCCTGGGCATCTGTGTAATATCAACTTGCCAGTACTCAAAAGGGAACTTGCCCTGATATTATAATATTATTATATATAATATACATAATAATATCATATATACTAGATAGTGGAGTAATATATAAAAAACAGAGTAATATAGATTGGATATGTGTATGTATTTATGTATGTATGTATGTGTGTGTGTATATATATATGTGTGTGTGTTACATATCCCATGTAGATTATTCCATTTTAACTGATGTATTTGGGAAGAATACTAGCTATGACAGTATAATAATATCATTTGTGCATTTTATGTAAGCTAGAAGCCAGAGCACAAATATACATGATTTTTCACACCAAATTTGTATGTACATTTATAAGATTCTTGAATTTTGAATGAAATAACTCATTTCTACAGACAAAGCTTTCAGGTCATTTAAATGCTTGTTGTTGTTGTTGTTTTAATTTTATTTATTTATTTTTTTGCCCATGGAACTGCAGAGTCACGTTGCCTGGGGGACTAGGTCTCACTGTGTTGCCTGGCTGAACTTGAACCATGATCCCTAGCCCCAGCCGCTTCATAGGCTGAAGCTTACGGCACAAGCCACCGTGCCAGGCTGAAATGCTTGTTTTGATGTTGAAATTTATTAGGAAATTCTTACAGTTACTTGCAAGATCAGAGACATCATTCTTTCCTGTTTATTGCCTAATATAAGGAATGTTTTTATGAATCAAGATAGCAAATACAAAACACCAGTCCTGATTGATTTGTGTGGTGTATAACATGACAAATATTTACTGTAAAGTCCTGATGAATTTCAGAGGCTAGCTAGCCTTTAAGTGAGAGATAATTAATATTTGTGTTAAATATATATATTTTTTCCTTAATAACTTTAAGGGGTGACTGAGTGGAATCTATTTAGGATAATATGCTTAAAATCAGTGAGAGAAGATGCTTTTTTACACTAAGTAGAATCATAAGAATTTCATGAAAGGTAAGCATGTGTGGCTGAACCATGGATTGATATATTGGCTTTGGACCAAGATTACAAGGTGCACCAAGAAGATGGGAGGCATAGGGGGAAGAGACCAGAACAGTGTCCTAAGGCAAAGGACAAGTAAGGACTGGAACAGGAATGAGCTGTCCAAAATGGTCAAAGAGGCTTGTGCTTCACATGTGGGCATGCCCTTGAAGTCTGAGTTAGATTTTAGGGACAAGGAGTGCACAGACAGTGGAGGTCCGAGATATTTAACCTCTGATGAAACTGTGTCTTCCTCTCTTTTAAAAAACACACATACAAAACCATACACATAGTGTTGCTTTTAATTCTGGGTCTGGGTCAAACAGGGATTGGGATTCTGGATAGATGTTTAACTCAACAACCATGCAATAGAAGGTGGGTGCAGACCCAGAAACTGGGAATAAACTGTAACTACAGAACCAGAATGGGACAGAAATAGACAGCAGTTATTTCACCATTTCACATATCGATTATTTCACCAAAAACTGCCTTAAACACAATAGCTGTTCAGAACCCATTCTGTGTTTCCTGCAAGATCTTGAAGCAATGAGTCTAAAAAAGATGAACTTGGGAATGTAAGTAAAAAGAAGTGTGAGTTGTAATAACTAAACTGCATTTTCAAGGAGATCTAGTAGATACATAAGCTATTACTACCTTTAGTTTTTCTATAAAGATTTTTGTTCTTCTTAAACATTTCTGGCTCATTATGATGTAATTTTAGACATGCCAGTTAGAGAAAATTGTTAAAAGGCTTACCTTTTAAAATAAATGTTGAAAAAAGCATATTTAGTTTCTATTTCTGAGTATTTAAGTAATCAAAAAATTGTTGAGTGAACTAGGTGCCTAATTATTGATGAAATAAGAATGAAAAATGAAACAATGGCAGAGTTAGCCATTAAACAGTCAAGAGATTAGAGAGTTGGGATTATATTTGATAGTCAAGAGAAAGGATTTAAAAAAAAACTGTTGCTTGGATATTGTCTAGGAATATTTGTGAAAAAGGCACTAACATTAGAGTCCTAAGATGACATTTTTTCTCTTTACCCTGTATCAAATCTTTAGTGGAAAAACTATGTGAATCAAGTAATTCATTGGTTATGAGTGTTGTTACAACCATAACATTTTTTATTTTTTATATATTTTTTGTGGGCAAAAAACAAGTTACAGAGAGATATGCATATTACAATCCCATAATTACAAAGTTATAAATCATGCAAAATAATATATTATTTACTCATAATGTGTGATTTAAAAGTTTCAAATACCACAGGAATGATAAACATCAAATCTAGTGTACTGATTATTCTTTCTGGGAATGTATAATGGTGAATAGGCTAGAAGAGATGTCCACAAAGAATGTCAGCTATCTCTGTGATCGCTGATTTTTTTAAACTTAATTTTGTTTTGTTTTGTTATTGTGTACCCTGGGGTTTTCCCATTTCCCTAACACCTCTTAACCATCCTATTCATTGGTGCCCTTCACCTCCCATCTTTTTCTACCTCCTCGCTCCATCATTCAGCCCCATTGGTTGTTTCTAATTTTTCTTTTTTGTTTGTTTGTTTTTCCCTATATCCATCATATAAGTGAGACCATCCTGTATTTTCCTTTTTCTTTTTGGCTTATTTCTGCTAATATGAGTCTTTCTAGTTCCATCCATGTTGCTGCAAATGACTTGTGTTTGTTCTCCTTGATTAGTGCATAGTATTCCATCATGTACATATACCACATTTTTTTCTACTGTTCATCAGTTTGGGACATTTGGGTTGTTTCATGTCTTAGCAATTGTAAACAGAACTGCAATATACATGTGCATACAGGTCTCCTTTTTAATTAGTGTTTTTATGTCCTCTGGGTAGATCCCCAGTAGCAGGATTTCTGGGTCGAATGGTAATTCCACTTTCAATTGTTTGAGGGTCCTCCACATAATCTTCCATAGTGGCTGGACCAGTTTGCTCTCCCACCAGTAGTTCAGGAGAGTTCCTTTTTCTCCACATTTACACCAACATTTGTTGTCTGTATTTTTTATTTGGGCCATTCGTACTGGTGAAAGATGGTATCTCAGTGTGGTTTTAATTTGCATTTCCCTGATTATTAGTGATGCAGACCATTCTTTCATGTGCCTATTGACCACCTGTATTTCTTCTTTAATAAAGTGTCTTTTTAATTCTTCTCTCCACTTTTTGATTGGGCTTTTTGCTTTGTTTTTGTTGAGTTGTATGAGCCCTTTATGGATTATTGTTATCAGACCCTTATCACTTGTCTGCAGGGCAAACATTTTCTCCCAGTCGGTTGGGTTTCTTTTTGTTTTGTTTATTGTCTCTTTTGTTGTACAGAAACATTTTAGTTTGATGTAGTCTCAGCTGTTTATGTTTCCCTTCACTTTTTTGCTGGTTGTAGTTGTTTCCAGAAATGGATTTCTGAAGTGAAATTCATGGAGGGTTTCCCCCTATGTTTTTTATGGTTTCAGTTCTCACATCTAAGTCTTTTATCCATTTTGAGCTGATTTTTTTAATAGGGTATGAGGGTGTTAACTTGGTTTATTTTTTTGCAAGTCTTGATCCAGTTTTCCCAGCACCATTTACTGAAGAGGCTGTCCTTGTTCCAGTGTGTTTTTGCCCTTTTGCCGAAGATTATTTGACCATGTATATATGGTTTTATTTCTGGGTACTTGATTCTGATCCATTGGTCTGTCAGTCTGTTTTTGTACCAATACCATGCTGTTTTAATTATTATGGCTTTTTAATATAGTTTGAAATCTGGGCTTATAATGTTTCCATTCTCTCTTTTGTTTGTCAAGAGGGTTTTGGCTATTTGGAATTTTTTGTTGTTCCATATGAATTTCAGTAATTTTTGTTCTATCTCTTTAAAATATGTCATTGAGATCTTTATTGGCATTGCATTGGATCTGTAGATTACCTTTGGTAATATGGCCATTTTGATAATGTTGATTCTTCCAATCCTGAACAGGAAATATCTTTCCATTTTTCAGCATCATCTTGTATTTCTTTTAAGAATGTTTTATAGTTTTCTTTGTATAGGTCTTTTACATCTTTTATTAGGTTAATTCCCAAGTATTTAATTTTGTTTGGTGTGATGGTAAATGGAGTAGTTTTTAAAATTTCTTCTTCTGATTGATTCTTTGTATATATGAATGCTATTGATTTTGTATCCAGCTACCTTACTGAATTGATTTATTATTTCAATTAACTTTTCTGTCAATTGTTTTGGGTTTTCCACATAGAGTATCATATAATCCACATATAACAATAGCTATATTTCTTCTTTCCCTATTTGGATTCCTTTTATGTCTTCTCTTGTCTTATTGTCCTAGCTAGTTGAAAAGAAGTGGCAAGAGTGGGCATCCTTGCCTGATTCCAGATCTTAATTGAAATGATTTCAGTTTTTCCCCATTGAGGATGGTATTTGCTATGGGTTTTTCATACATAGATTTTATTATATTGAGGTATATTCCTTTCATACCAATTTTTTTCCAGGACTTTCATCATGAAAGGGTGCTGAACTTTATTGAATGCTTTTTCCACATCTATTGATATGATCATGTAGTTTTGCTTTTCTCTTTGTTGATGTGATGGATTAGGTTGATTGATTTTTGGATGTTGAACCATCCCTGTGCCCTTGGAATGAATCCCACTTGATCATGGTGGATGATCCTTTTTATGTAATTTTGGATTTGGTTTGCCAGGATTTTGTTTAGAATTTTTGCATCTGTGTTCATTAGGGAGATTGGTCAATAGTTCTCTTTCTTTGCATTATCTTTACTTGGTTTTGGAATTAGTGTAATGCTTACTTTATAGAACATATTTGATAGCTTTCCTTCTTTCTCCACTTTTTGAGAGTTTTAACAATACAAGTGTTAGTTCCTCTTTGAATATTTGGTAGAATTCAATTGTGAAACCATTTGGACCTGGGTTTTTATTTTTAGGGAGAGTTCTGATGACTGCCTCAATTTCATTGCTTGTGATTGACCTGTTTAAATTCTCTATTTCTTCTTTGTTCAATTTTGGATGGCTGTATTGTTCTAGGAATTTGTCCATCTCTTCCAGTTTGTAGTATTTGTTTGCATACAGATGTTTGTACTAGTCTCTAATTATCTTTTGGATTTCTGCTGTGTCTGTTGTAATAGCTCCCTTTTTGTTTATCATTCAGTTTATTTGAGTTTTCTGTCTTATTTTCTTTGTAAGCCTTGCAAGGGATTTATCAATTTTATTTTTTCAAAGAACCAGTTTTTGGTTTTGTTTATCTTCTCGATGGTCTTTTTGGTTTCTATTTCATTTATCTTTGCTTTTATTTTTGTTATTTCTTGTTTTCTTCTGGGTTTTGGGATTTTTTGTTGCTATTTTTCTAGGTCCTCAGGTTGGGAGATTAGGGTATTTCTTTGTTACAACCATAATTGAAGGTTGGTCTAAACTAAACTGAGCTTAGTTTATTTTTAGGAAGGTGCTGTTTCTACCCTTTGATATTTCAAATACTTGGGACTCCATCTTAGGTATGGGACTCCTAGGCAATCCAGAAATGATATTGTATTGGGGAAATCTATTATAAGCAAACATATTTAGAAAGATCTTACTTTCCTACAGCATCTACTCTTATTTCAAGAGCATACTCATTTGCATAGAACATAACTTAATTGATTATAAGAGGTAATTATAATTCCTAAATCTTTCAGTGTTTGATTATTATCCTTAATATGTGAACATGTGTGTGTTTATAATCCTAAACCATATATGTGTTTGAGATGCAGCATGTTCTTGGTTTCAGTATTTCATGGATGGCTACAACTCCATAGGCAGGAAAGCTATTAATATATTAATACATGATATATATCAAGTTATATATAATATATAGCTTGATATGTAATCAAGTTTTATATATATTATATAGCTTGATATGTAAGGGATAAAATAGTTTGTCCAAAGTTATATGCATTGTAAATGACAACATGGGATTCACATGTTATCTCCTTACCCTTGTTTCAATAGACGCTTTTCTGCTACACCATCCCCAGGAAAGATGCTTAGATATGTTTTTCTAGAAGTGATAAGAGTTGCTTTTTAGTGGTACCTTGTGAACCCTATTAACAAAATCTACATCAGGAGTCTGAGGCATAGACTGTGCATTAGAAGTAGAGTTTCACTTCAGGTGCCAATTAACTAGTGTATTATTGTGATGACAACTGTGTCCTATCAAGGCTAGTAGATGAATGAATGCTAAACCCAGGGAGATGCTGGGGATAGTTCCTGGCACTTGGTAAGTACATGAAAACATCTGTTAAAGTGACTGTTTAAGCATATTTGATTGAAACTTCTAGTAATGGGTTAGTCAGAAGTTTATTCATTTATTCATTAATCCAACAAATAATTATTCAGTACTATTCTGTGCTGGGGAATGAATAAATCATAAATAAATTTGGTTCTAAGAATTAAAAGATGAGGACCCTGCTTTCATGATAGTGAGTATGGAAAGATAGATATTTAATGGGAAACATCATTCATAATGCATAATCCAAAGAAAATTCAAACAAGACAATAAAATGACAGAATTATGAGATTAGAAGCATTTCAGAAAAATCTTCTCTGAGGAGATAACATGTGTCCTGAGACTTGAAAGATATGAAGGTGTCTGCTGTACAAAGATCTGAAGATAAACTTCTAAGAAAGTACTCAGAAGTTAATAGGGTAGGTATGACTGAGCGACCACAAAACCCAGAGGGCTGGTGTCTTGGGGAGGATAAACAGAATAGGAAAAGGAGATAGGGCTTAAAATTTGAGATTTTTTTTCTAGTTAGACGCAGAATTTATAAGAGGGTTTGAAGCAAGTAAGTCATAAAATCTGATGTGCATTTTATTTTATTTTTTATTATTTTCATCTATTTATTTATTTTAGTTTTAAATGAAGTAGCATAGCATGACAAAACTTAAGTTTTAGGCTTGCATTATTAAAATCAACTTGTGTATATACTGCAATAAGTTTACTACTAAAAATTCTATCTCTATACGTCATCATACAACCCTTTATCCAGTTTACCTATTCCTTTCCCTTTACTTTCTGGTAACAACTAATTGGTCTTGTAGTCTAAATATTTATTTTTGTTTTATTTAGGTTATTTGAGTTTTTGGTTTGTCTGTATACCACCCATGAGTAAAATCATAAGATGTCTGTCTTTCTGTGAGTTATTTCACTAAGATCTACTTTAGATCTACTTACACTGTTCAAATTTCAGGATTTCATTTTTTAAAAATATATAAAGCTGATTTAAAGTCCATTGTCTGTGCATACACCCTATCTTCTTTATCCAATCAGCTGTCAAATAGGTCATGATTTATATTTCAGATAATTTACCTTTTTGTGTAATGAGTGGACTATAGCAGGGCCAAGGGAAGGAGTATGTGAGAGACCGTGATGGCTGCTGCCTGTGGGGGTACTTGAAGTGCTTGGGTTTGACATGTATATGCTGAAGGTCAGATTTGGCTGATCGTATTGATAGCAGTAGGGATATTGGAGAGAGCTCCAGAAAGACAGGAATCTGGGATGATTTCAAATAAGGAACCATAGTACTTTCTGAGGAATACATTTTTAGTGTGGAGGTTTAGTGATGGGGAATCAGGAGTGTTTCACCATCTCAAAAACTACTTAAATGGAAAGGATGGGACAGAGGAAGGGGTAGAACAAGGATGTGAAATGATTGGGACTTTCTTTGATCTCTTCCTGCTGTGGCACATAAGTGCAGGCAAGTATTTCATAATTATTTGTGTATACTTCCTTTCTTATGGAGTGGCAAAATTAAATACTTTAAAATGCATATGCACAATAGCTACCACAGTCTCTCTGGTTTCAGTGTTATACAAGTGCAAATGCTTCCCCAAAAGGTCAAGTAGTTTATCTCCTCCAGAGTGATTTATGTTAGCAGCTCTGGTTGTTTATCTCTTCAGCAACTCTATTGCCAGGAATAGAAAGAAAATTCTGAGACACCTTATTCTTCATTAGGCAACAGGGGAAGTGGCTTAAAGTCTCTGTCTGAGTTATTAATTAACCACTTAACTTGATTCAATAACAGAATCTATGGAATTCTTTCTCCTTATCTTATAGGAAAATATTTCATATGAAGAAGACAAAATACCTAGAATAAACAATATGAGTAGTGTAGGTTATTGAAAAATAGCACTTCTCTCCTGCAATTTAGTTTCCACAAATATAATTCAAAGCTATGAATGCCTATTCATGTTTGGTTACATCATCAGCATTTTCGCTCACTGGGGTAAAATAAGCTGTCACCAGGAGATAACACCTGAGTGCCAGACAAATGACTTCCCTCATTTCACCAAGGACTCTAGATGGTTTTTAGATTGGCATTAATAATATGATGTATAAGTGAAGTTAGAATGCTTATCTCCCATACACTGATATGAATTTCATTTTTTTTTTTTTTGCTTTTCACATATTTAACACTTAACGACTGGCAAACATTTTTAAACCCCTACTTTTGTGACATATTTGACAGCTGAGAATTTGAGACACTGAAAGGGTTGGAGGTCTTCTCTAAAGTTAAGCCAGAATTAGACTCTGAAGAATGTAACGTATGTGGGTGAAGAAGTGGAAATTTATTTCCAGTGACTCATGCCCCCATGTCCCTTCTCTGCATCATTCCCCTCAATGACACACCTCACTGTGTACCCTTCCTGGATCTCTCACTTCAGAAGACTCCATTCTGATTAATAAATTCATGACTGAATCAGACTGGTGACAAGTTGTGGCATTTTCCTCCAGGGTAGATTTGAATTTTTAAGGATAGTCAGCTAAGTGCTTAACTTAAGAGAGGGAAAAAAAAAAACAAACCAGAAAACACCAAGGCTTAACATGGCACTTTCAGTCAATGGTATCTGGTTGTGTTTAGGCAAGAGGCAAATCCTCCTGGTATCCTTCAGTCCTAACAAATCAAAGAGTGCCTGTTTATCACGGTGAAAAACTGGCTTCAGTGCAGATGCTCTGTTCTCTGAAACCCAAGAAGCAATAGGGACCAAAATACCCATTTCACCACTTGCAGGGCTGGTTTCTATAAAATGGAGAATTCTTTTATTTGTGCACCCTCTTTTAAATATTGCTGACATAATGTATTTGAGAAAAATAGCACAATGCTTCTTTCTTAGATCCTCCTTTTAGCCTTGCTTCTTCTTTCATAAATAAAAGCTGATTTAATGAAAGCCACTAGCTGGGAACATGTCAATTACTGAGTTCTTCCCCTAGTACTGTGTTCCTCAAACTTGAGTGTGCAAATGTATCACCAACACCCCAAGAGCCAGTTAGAACATGGACTTGTGTTTTGTAAGTCTGACTAGGGACTGAGAATTTGCTTTTCTCACAAGTTCCAGGGGATGCTGCTCCTGCTGACCTATGGACATTATTTTAGGATCTACTAACTCACCTTTTCTTGGCCTGAATCTCTGTTAGAAGTTACAATAGTGAAAGGGGACAGAGCATAACTGGTACTTTTTACTTTAAACCAAAGGAATGTAAAAGCTTAACCACTAAATTACTCTCTTCCTTAATCTTACCAAGAAAATCTCTCTTACCTGATTTAACTTGAGAGTTAAGGTTAATATACATTTATACAACACCCAGCTTATCATAATAAGTTTTGAAGTCCTCCCTCATTCTGTCACATGTATTAGCCGAGGACTAAGTTTCTCTGATATGTTGATAACTTGTGTTATTTGTCCTTGGGTATAAAAATCAAACCACAGATGGAACTGAGGCTGTGCCACCATCTTCAGTAGACTAATAAAGATCAAATTATTTGGATTAAATTCCTTGCAAGGTGTACACCACACTTAGTTTGCATGCAGTTGCTTATCACAGGGAATTACACATATTTGAACTCAGGTCTTTACTTGCCGACTGTGAATTGTTCAATAAAAGGCTTATTTTTGTCTCACTTTGTGCCAATTCAGTGGGTAAATGAGTTTATCAGGCTTCTTACATCACCAGCCTTTGTCTATTACTAATGGCCTTGATTTTGCTAATGCAGAAGTTGCTTGGGAGAGTGGGCCCAGGGCACTTGCACCCATAACTGTGGGTCCAAAGAAATGGGCATGTGCACATTTAAGTGGGCACATCTGAGCCTGGAAGCAAGGGCTAAAAGCCGCTATAGCAGCTCTATCAGCCTGATGAGCATTGTGACCACAGACGACACAAGAGAGAATGCCAGAGAGCACAAAGAGTGTCAAGATTTTATGGTGGGGGTTGTAGGAGGTTGAGTTGCCTGTTTCCTTCCCGCACCCCCCACTTGCACAACCTGTCTGCTTGCTGTACAGTTGCCCCAGCCTCCTTGCCTGGTGTGCCTGTGTGCCTGGTTCCCTGAGAGCATTAAAGCCTGTAAAATCGAACTGAGGGCTCTGGAACTCTCATTATCCATCTGCCCAAATTGATAGCAAATTTGTCCTGTGTGAGCTTGCACTACACGATTATAATAGCAAGTATGGAAGAAATGCTTAAAAAACATTGCTGTATGAATGAGGTTTTAAAGAAGTTAGTGTAAAACAAACATTGATAGATAGCAGTTAAAGTAGTATCTCATTCTATCAACAATGGTTTTCCATATCTCTTTTGGAATTAGTAATTAATACAGTGACAACATATAATTTTTTAATCGTGTGGCTGTTTTGAAGTGTGAGGTGCATTTGATGATTGAACTGGTTATGAGTTTTTTTTTTTTTTTTTTTTGAGACTATTTTTGCCCGTGGAACCACAGGCTCTCGTTGCCTGGGGTACCACAGACTCAAGCAATCCCTAGCCTCAGCTTCCCAGGCAGCTGGAATGACAGGCACGCGCCACCACACCCAGCTATTTTTTTGGAACTAGGTCTTGCTACTGGCCCCAGGCGGGACTCGAACTGCGATCCCTAGGCCCTGCCACTTCATAGGCTGAAGCTTACAGGTCCGAGCCACCGTGCACGGCTTGGTTATGAGTATTAAGAAAGTGACTGCTCATAAAATTAATTTATTTTTATTGTTAATATCTGGAAATACTAAAAGAAATATTTAAAAAAATCACCCTTGGTTCCATGCCCAAATTCAATAACAAATTTATACATATAATTAAATTGTAAATCCTTTTTAAAACTTTCATTTCCATTGTTCTTTTCAAGAGATAAATATGTTAATGATTTGGTTTTTCCATTTCACAAAGATGAGATCATATTTAATATATTGTTCTCTTATTTGAATTTTCATTTACTACTTTATATTTTGCTTTTTCTGGATGCCAAGATCATACATTTACATTTTACTCATCTGCTCATTGTCAGGAGAGAATATTTTCATGATTCACATAGTTTGGGTTCATTAGCAAAGGAAGTTAACAAGCTTGAACATATTTCCTTTTTCCCAGATTAGTTTGTTCCTCCTATTGAGGGTTGTTAGACCTAGTGCCATATGCTTCCACTCAAAAAGTAATAAATGTATCTTCTGCAAATTCTGGAAATGTCCCAAAATTGTAAACTCAAATGTATATCTTATCTTTCTCCTGGAAACATTTATTTATACACCAGAAGGTAAGAATCTACCATTTTTTTCTTCCTTCCCAAGAAAAATTTGTTTACATTAGGGAGCAAACTTTTCTCTCCCTCTTAAGAAAGAAGCGGGAACACCTGTTCCTTTTCTGTATAGACTTTCAGTTTCATCTATATGGGATTTCTCACCTAAGGCATAGAACCTTGTATGTGTGGGGTGACTTGATCAGGTTCTCATTTTAACACTCCAGGATAGGGAAGAATTAACACAAAGGGGGAATCAGTGTGGTTATTGAAGTCAGAATCTGTCTCTGCCACAGAAATCTTGTGTTTACTTTCAGGATAATATAAACAAATATAGCTATTAAGAACTGATTATGTCAGAGAATGGCTATACCTTTGTAATTTAACATTTTTTGAAAGCACTTAAATTATCTATATTTTCACAACCTCAAATTTTGCTTTATTAAACATATTTCTGTGACTGATTGCTGCAAGTGAAAAAATTTATTAAATTAATATCTATATTTAAATTTTCATAAGATGTTATCTAGTGGCTCTCCATTTAACATAACACTAACTTATACTCTCACTGGGTATATTATAGTTATGTTATTTATACATGACATATGACATGACATTATAATATATATAAGAATAGTTTTGGCTAATCTAATACGTGAATGTCATATGACCTTATTTTAGTATGAATTTCTATTGTTTTGGTTAATAATCAATAATCTTTTCATTTGTTTATTGTTCATATATATTTTTTTGCTGTTCATTGTTGACTTTCAGATTTTGTTCCATTTTTTACTATGCTATTTATCTTAGTGATGCAGAGATTGTTATAAGGTATGAGTGTTGGTATTAACTTACTCTCCATTTTTAATATTTTAATGAAACTCCATACTATTTTCCATGGAGGGTGGCTCAGTCTGCATTCCCACCAACAGTGTTTTATTCACATCTTCTGCCCATTTTTTGATGGGTTATTTGCTCTTGTTGTTGAATTGTATGAGTTCTTTATATATCTTGAATATTTATCCCTTATTGGATATATGGTATGTAAATGTTTTTCCCATTAAATATTGTGATTTGTTTTACTGATAGTTTCTTCTGCTGTGCAGAAGCTTTTTAGTTTGATGTAGTCCCATTAATTTTATTTCCTTTGTTTGCTTTGCCACTGGATTGAGTCTTTAAAGATATCTTCAAGGTCAGTGTCATGAAGTGTATCAGTTATGTTTTCTTCTTTTCACCTTTATGGTTTCAAGGCCTTATGTCCCAGTCTTTAATTTATAGAGTTAATTTTTGTATGTGATTTTAGTGGTATAGATTCATTGTTTTGTATGTGATTGCCCAGTTTTCTTAATATCATTTATTGAATAAACTTCCCTTTTGTATTGTATTCTTGACTGCATTGCTGTAAATTAACTGCCTATATGAGTGTGTGTTTTTTTTTCTGGACTTTCAGTTCTACTCCATTGATCTGTATGTCAACACAGGTCTTATTTTTTTCTTTCTGAATTCATCAAGTTCTAACTGATGTGGTTGAAGAACCTCTGTAGTGTTCTAGATAGTCTTTTCTAAAAAATCTGCATTTCTTTAGGTCAGATATATGCCTTTTTAGAAGTTAAAAAGAATAGAGTACCTTAACAAACAAAGAAACCCTCACAGAATAAAATGCTAGCAGGGAAGTGTGTGTCCTGGTTGGTCTGGCCTTTCTGTAGTTCCTCAGAGGACAGAAACAACAGCAGTCTTTACTAGTGGGCCACAGATCTACTCTCCTTCCTCTGTCTTCCTTAGCTATTGGTCTGTCTTCCCATGCTTTGAAATGACTTCATCTGTTTCCTTCAGGACCCATCAGAGTAATAGCCCACCCCACCCTCTAAGCCCAGGGGCCATTTATCTAGAAAGAGGGCTGGCTTTTGGGTGGGAAGCAGGCCCCAGAATATGAAAGTGCAGAGAACAATGTAAAACTGTTGCCTTCAGGCTCCCAGAAGTTCCACATTTCTGCCAATTTTCTGAGTGCAAAATGGCATTTCAATGTGTTAACCTGACTTTCTTTAATTACTAGTAAGGTTGGCATCCTTTTATATGGTATTCTCTTTCTTTTATTAACTACTTCCTTTTCCTGTTAGGTTGTTTACTTTTTTCTTAATACTTTGTAGTTTTATATCTGTATACTTATATATGTTTGTTACATAAGTATATATTTTTATATGTTAGTGTCTTGTTTTTATTTTGGGATGTCTCTTGTTATACAAAGATTTTAATGTTAATCTAAGTAGTTTATTTCTTTTTTTAAAGGAGATAAAACCAACCCCCTCTACTGCCTCTAATTCTTAAGAAAATGTTGAAAGTGGAAAACTGGTGATTCACTTCTCTGACTACGATAATAAGTAAAAGGTAATGTTAATAGGAAAAAACCGAGGATGTTATTTTACATTTTTTTTTTTGCTGGAGCTTTTAAAAGGCACTTAAATGTCAATTTATGCTAAATGACAGGTTTTAAAAGGGTCCACAAAAATTAACTGTCAAGGTTATAAAGCCTAAGAAAAAATCCGAATGTTGGGTCACATGAATGACTGCAGGACTGGGTAATGTTCACTTTAACCACTTCTAAGTTGACAGGAGTAATCTGTAAATGTCAAACCCTTATTATTTACAGGATGGGGCAGTTGAGTCATCTGATATTCAAAGCAAAGGATTTAAATGTGTTGTGGACCATCTTGCTTGTAATATTAAGGGGAAGCCACATGTAGAAGGAACAGAATGGAAAACAGTGGGCCTCGTATTTCATCTACTTAGAAAAGAAAGTCTGGTCACCATAGTAACTGCTTTTACCTATAAACTCATTATCACTTTGAGGATCAACTGGAAATAGTAAGGTGCCAATCAGTGTTAGGGCATTTTCAATTTTTCCTTTTGCAAACATTTTCAGATATTATTTTTCTCTTCCAGATATACTTTAGAATCAGTTTAATTTACATAAAAACAAAAATCCTGCTGGATTTAAATGTAATCTATTGTCTCCTATTAGTTGCTATTATAAATTGTTTTTTTAGTCATTTAACCTACCCCCCTCCTTGTATTTGTATCTTTCATCATTACAGATGTTATTCATTCTTTTTCTTTTATTCTTAATAAAAGCTTCAAAATTGTTTTCTCTTTTATAGGTGTTTCAAAACACCATGTTTGATTTTTATTGATCAATTTTATGCCTTTATGTTTTCAGTTTCATTTTATAAAACTTAATCTTTATAAATCCCCTTTTCATCTTTCTTGGACATATTGTTTTTCTAGCTACTTGATCTAAACAATTAACTTTATTTTTTTCTTAAAACTGTAAATTATATGGAGCAGGGGAAAAGGGGAGTGGGTTGGCATTATGTGAGTGCATTATTGTTGGGAAGGACATACCCAAGGGGAACAGTAACTATACAAAGATAACCAATGTCATATGAAAATAAAAAATAAAATAAAATAAACTATTAATTCTATTAAGCAAACAAAAAGGTATAAAGAAGGGTCTGTCTATATTTCTCAAACAACTTGGACAAATTCTAATATTTTGGCAAATTAGCTTCATAAACATTTTTAAGAAATATAATATTTCAGATATTGCTTAAGTCCTTTATGTATTCCTTACCAGAGATAACTATCATCCTAAATAATGTACTCATCATTCTTTTATAATGACTCTATTTCTATGTGCCCACAAGTAATATATAGTTTATAATAGGAATTTAAACTTTAAAAATTGAATTGTACTGTATGTAATTTATTGCACATTATCTTTGCTTTTACTTAATGCATTGTGTTTAAGATTTTTCTATTAAAATATGTGGTGTCAGTTATAATTAAACTACTCTGTAGCTTCCTTTGATGAATAAGTCACAATTTATTTGTATGATATTTTTGATTCTGAGGGTGAAATGCTTTGTCCCCAAACAAAGAAATAAGAAACAGAATCAGAATAATGACTGTGAAAAGACCTATTAGGGGTCATATGCTGCTACAAGCATGTAGCCAGAACTTTGACTAGCACCACATTTGGGAAGTGGCTATCAACTTTTTCTATTTCTTTATCAGCAGTTTTTCACTACATTTATTCAGAAATTTTTTGTTTGTGGGATCCAAATGGAAACCTTTATGAGATTAATACTATTATGTTTATTTTTCATTTTGTAGCTACAGATTTTGTAAAAACTGTTCTTTCCAGTTTAAAACTGGGAAAATTAAAAAAAAATCAAAACCAGTATTTTCTGAGTTTTATGGAAGACTAATAATAGGAAATTGTCTCAATTTTTGTCAGAATATGATCATTACAGAATTTTCATCCACCTAATCTCTTAGTTTTTCCTCTCATCTGTTATATTATACTTTAACAGAATACAGTACAGAACTAAAATATTGAATAACTTGATGTTCCTTGTTATAAATTTTAATGCAGAATATTTCTATTTCCTCTTTAGTATAAAAATTGCTTTTTGATGGATTTTGATTTAGGTCAGAAACCTCAATTTCAAAATAGGGGGATCTTGTCATCTGATTTAAGGCATTTAAAGCTACAGTAAAGCCCTTGAAATTGGAAGCTTTACATATTGTTTTATAGAAACCTTGTTCTACAGGATTGACCTAAGCTATATGGTTTGTCTGTAGCAAGGCATCAGATCTTTTATTAAAACCAATCTTCAATGTTTCTTGGTCAAAGTTACATGTGCGTTTATTTTAAGATCTGAAAATGACCTTTTATTCCTAGGTATTTTGCACTCAAAAAATACATAGGATCATTAAGAATGGGTGATTTCTTTTTCTTCCTTTTACTTTAGACATATTATAGAGACAAAGAAACTGCTGTATATATATTGCTAATGCTAAGACTTAAGAAGAAATGGCTGACACATGGAGAATGAATTATAATATTTTGAAATATGTTATCAAAATATGTTTTAGATTTAAAAATAGGACTTCAAAGGAAAAGTTAGGCTTCAAAACAGAGGGTCAGAGAATTTGATGTAAATCTCTGTCACTCATAAATGTTTCTCAGAGGAGATGCTAGTGGGTGAGGAGTGGGGAGAAGGTGCATTTTTCTGAATGTAAGACTAGACTTGGGGGAACTGAGGTAAACAGCCTGAAATTTTTACTTATTCTTTTTGACTTAAGTCTTAATTTAAAGCAAACTGTTGAAACAACTTAAAGCAGTTACCATTTATTGAATCAGTTAGGAAAAAATAAAGTTTTAATTTAATTTATATTTATTCTGTGTCAGGCACTGTACTACTTCTTGAGTCTCCACAAAAGGACCTTTTTCTGAGTCTTTTGTTGAGTCTGGGTACATCTTTTGTTTTTTAACCTATTCTTTTGACATTGGAGTTTTTCAATGCTTTATCTTTCTATTAGAGATTTGGAATGTGTAATTGGTCTTCTGCTTAAAGAATGAAAGAGTTCTCTGTCTCTTTTAGTGCCTTTTCATAGCAGTATCTAATGAGCATGGCCTAGTTAATAACAGTAAGAGAGAGCCAGCTCGGAAGGCCCAGAATATGGGTTTCTTGCTCCTGCCATCAGACCAACACTGGAGGACAGAGGCAGATTCAGGTGCTGAGCCCCTCGTCTGTTGATTGAAATATTGTGCCTAATGACAACAGCTAGCCAGCCCTTGCACAGTACTTAACATGGTCCAGGTGTAAATAACACTGTACTTGTATTAACTTGCTTACGAAATACAAAGGAAGGGACAGAGGAAAAAGTAGTGTCAGGAAAATGCAATCATTGATGGTGTGAGGGTGAAAAAAGGGAGTCTGTGAGGACATGGGGGTTTATGTTGAGTGATTTAGAAAGTTCTAGTGCCCTAAATAAAAATGTGAATGCTGGAAAGGCTTCAAGATGAGGCCAACTGAATTGATTTTAGAAAATCAATTGTGAAGTGATTTTGAAGTGACAGACATCCAAGTGGGAATAATCTGGTAGACAGACAAATGAAATGAGACTGGGACAAAGCTGTGGCTAAAGATAAACATTGTGGAAACTTTTAATGAGGTATGACACCTATGGTATTTGAAATTATGTTAATAAGTTACAACTTCAAGGGTAACTGTTCCCTCTTCTCTCTCTCAGGCATGTTATGTTCTGAGCTGGTAAGGATGAATTTGTTTGAATTCTGTGTTTTGGGGGGTCCAGAGGAAAAACAGGAAATAACCCTTGTTTTTCCCCTGATCATCCTTTTACCTTTATTCTACCTCCTCCTTTTAGTCTCTCTTCCACCTCACTTTCTCTATTTTTTTCTTGTTTCTGAACATATAGGGAAGCTTGGAAATTGGATACAATATTTTTTTTAAGTGAAGTAATTAGTAGAGAAATTCAGGAAGAGGAAAATCAGCTTAGAAAAAGGTAATTTGGAATAGTGGTGCTATTTTGTTCCAAAATGAGCCTTGGTGAGGCAGCTGAGTGAAGGGTAAAGGAAGTCCTTGACATGGATTTCAATTAGGAATGGAGTGGACTGGACTACCTGCTGGGAAACACTTACTCTCTACGTACCCACTGCCTGCACTGGCCAGCATCAGCAGGACATCGAGCATGGTATGCCCTTCTAGAAAGTCCAGCACTGGGTTTTCTCCTAGGTTGTCCAATCACATTGCACTTCTTCTGAAAGGAGGCCACTTGGGTTTTCTACGCCAAATCAGGAGCACCTGCAGTTCCTGTCAGTTCCTTCTAAAATCTATTTTTAAACCTGATTAAAAACTGTTTTGTTCCCATAGGCCATTATTACTGATAATTGCACTGATATTTGTATTTGCAGGCTCTACTAGAACTTTGTGAAGATATTGGCAAATAAATGTCATCCTGATTTTGCCTATTTATCTACTTATTTTTTAGGAACTGAAGATACTCACAAGATCACTGGCTTCCTGGACTAAAAATCACAAAATGTATAACTCGTCAAATGAGACGGGAAACTCCTTTCAATATAATGAGGTTGAAGCCTGTGTCTTGCATATTGGAAAAGTTGCAAGGCAGCTAAAGCAGTGAGAAGACAGGGTGATCATCTCCATTGTCTTATTAAAAACTAAAATCTTTCCTTGTCTCTCACATTTTTGGGGGGGTACAGTGAGACACTCATCTATTGAGGGGTTAGACAGAAGTTTATCAGGAATTACAAAACAACTGTTTGTCTTTTATTATTTAAAGTACAGGGGAACAGCAGTAAGGCTTGTAAATATTGGTGAGGGATGTATTCAGAGGAAAGTTTTTGTGTCCCTGCCTGCTTGCTGAAGAATTCAGGCCCTGTCTTTGGCATCTAAGTGGCCTTCTCCACATACGGTGCACTTTCCTTGCCACTTCCAGAGTGAGCAGGTGCTTTTTGTGATGCTGCTGGAACTGCCTGGGAGGGGTGTGTGACCGTGACCCCCTCCCAACCTACCTCCATCCTTTCTACAGCTACTCCCCTTTGGCCCAGTCTCAGGAGTCAGAGGTACTTGTGTGGTGGGCAGGGCAGTGACTGGACCCCACTTTCTTCAAAGAATACAGGAGCTCCTGTGCAAGGTAGTGGTGCTAGAACCTTCTTGGGTTGCCTGCTGCCCAGCTGCCTTGGGAAGACTTGGATCCCAGATGGTGTGAGGGGCCGTCTGGGGCTGATTCTGCTGTTGCAGCTTCCATATAGCCTTCCCTGCCCTGTGGACCATGGAAAACTAAACCTGATCCCTCTTACCCATGTCCTGTTTGCTTCAGAAAAGTTGCAAGTGGTGCATTCCCCATCACCACTCACAAAAAAACAGGAACTACAACACAAAACAAGCAGTAGTCTGTATGAGGTAGGTTGTGCTCACCTTTATTTTGCACTGATGAAGAAAATAAACACACTTAAGAGTTTAAAGACTGTTCCCAGGATTATACCAGTTGTAAGGAGGTGATGGCAGGATTCAAATCCAAGCAATGCCAGTCATTACCTGCTCGCCAGAGAAAAGTACTAGGAGTGCAAATATAAGTCTGTATTGGAGAATTGAGCTTATTTATATAGCAACAACACCATTTATGCTTCCATAATATCAATTCATACAGTTGTCCAAGGTAACAGGATGACATTTTTTTAATAATTAATTATTTTTATTTATATATAAATTTCACAACTTTGTAATCTCAAGGGTTTGCCCCCCCCCTCCCTCCCCTCCCTTCCCCCCCTTTCCCTCCTGTTCATAGTTGTGCGTTTCATTTTGGTGCTTAGCTTGTTTTGACTTTCCTCAAGGCTTTTATTTTTTATTTATTTATTTATTTTTTCCCTATATCCCTTACATTAGTGAAACCATTTGGTTTCTGCCTTTTTCTTTTTTTTTTTTAATTTATTTATCTATATTTCACATCATTTCAATCCCTGGG